>CACVCL010030400.1:0-49788 GCA_902729485.2 Mus minutoides
CCCAGGTCCCTGCTTCCATCATTCATGCCCTCTCTTAACTTGCCCCAGGTGCCTGCTCCAGTCATTCACCCCTGTCTTAACTTGCCCAGGACCCTGCTCTGGTCATTGATGCCCTGTGTTATCTTGGCCCACATCCCTGCTCCAGTAATTCACCCCTCTCTTAACTTGACCCAGGTCCCTGCTCCCATTATTCACCCCCTCTGTTAACTTGCCAAAGGTCTCTGTTCCAATCATTCACCCCCTCTGTTAATTCGGCTCAGGTCCCTGCAACTGTCATTCACCCCTTCTGTTAACTTACCCCAAGTCCATTCTCTGGTCATTCATGCCTTCTTTTAACTTGCCCCAGTTCCCTGCTCCAGTCATTCACCCCCTCTCTAACTTGCCCCAAGTTCCTGCTCCCCTCATTCACCTACCCTGTTAACATGCCCCAGGTCCCTGCTCCCCTCATTCACCCCCTCTGTTAACTTGCCCTATATTCCTGCTTCCGTCATTCACATCATTCTGGTAACTAGCCCCAGGTCCATTCTGGTCATTCATGCGTTCTATTAACTTGCCCCACGTTCCTGCTCCCATATTTCACCCCTCTGTGAACTTGCCCCAGGTCCCTGCTCTAGTCATTCACGCCCTCTTTTAACTTGACCCAGATCCCTGCTCCCAACATGCAACCCCTCTGTTAACTTGCCCCAGGTCCCTGCTCCAGTCATTCACCCTCTTCTGGTACTTGTCCCAGGTCCATTCTCTGGTGATTCACGACTTCTGTTAACTTGCCCCTGGTGCCTGCTCCAGTAATTCACCCCTCCCTTAACTTGGCCCAGGTCTCTGCTCCCATTATTCACCCCCTCTGTTAACTTGCCCAAGGTCCCTGCTCCCATCATTCACCCCCTCTGTTAACTCTGCTCAGGTCCCTGCAACTGTCATTCACCCCTTCTGTTAACTTGTCCCAGGTCCATTCTCTGGTCATTCATGCCTTCTTTTAACTTGCTCCAGGTCCCTGCTCCAGTCATTTATCCCCTCTGATATCTTGCCCCAGGTCCCTGTTCCAGTCATTCACCCCCTCTGTTAACTTGCCGCAGGTCCCTGTTCCCATCATTCACTCACTCTGTTAACTTGCCCCATGTCACTGCTCTGGTCTCATTCATGCCTTCTGTTAACTTGCACCAGGTCCCTGCTCTCGTCATTCACGCCCTCTGTTAACTTGCCCCAGGATCCAGCTACCATTATTCACCTACTCTGTTAACTTGCCCCAGGTCCCTGCTCTCCTCATTCACNCTCCAGTCATTTACCCCTCTGTTAACTTGCCCCAGGTCCCTGCTCCCCTCATTCACACCCTCTGGTAATTTGCCCCAAGTCCCTGATTCCGTCATTCACGCCATTCTGGTAACTGGGCCCAGGTCCCTACACCCATCAGTCACCCCTCTGTTAACATGCCCCAGTTCCCTACTGCCGTCATTCACTCCCTCTGTGACCTTGCCCCAGGTCCCTGCTCCCGTCATCCCCTCTGTTAACTTACCTCAGGTCCCTGCCCCAGTCATTCACCCCCTCTGTTGACATGCCCCAGGTCCCTGCTCCAGTCATTTACCCCTCTGTTAACTTGCTCCAGGTCCCTGCTCCCATTATTCACCCCCTCTGTTAACTTGCCTCATGTCCCTTCTCCCGTTATTCAGCCCTTCTGTTAATATGTACCATGTTCCTGCTCCAGGCTTTTACCCTCTCTGTTAACTTGCCTCAGGTCCCTGCTCTCATCATTCCCTCCGCTGTTAACTTCCCCCAGGTCCCTGCTCCCCTCATTCACCCCTTCTATTAACTTGTCCCAGGTCCCTGCTCCTGTCATTCACCTCCCTGTTAACTTGCCCCATGTCCCTGATCCCGTCTTTCATCCCTCTGTTATCTTGCAACATGTCCCTTCTCCAGTTATTCACCCCCTCTGTTAACTTGCCCCAGATCCCTGCTCCTGTCATTCACCCCCTCTGTTAACTTGCCCCAGGTTCCTGCTCCCATCATTCACCCACTCTGTTAACTTGCCCCAGGTCCCTGCTCCTGTCATTCACCCCTTCTATTAAGTTGCCCCAGGTCCCTGCTCCTGTCATTCACCCGTCTGTGAACCTGCCCCAGGTCACTGCTCCTGCCATTCACCCCCTCTGTTAACTTGCCCCAGGTCCCTGCTCCTGTCATTCACCCCCTCTGTTAACTTGCCCCAGGTCCCTGCTCCCGTCTTTCACCCCCCTGTTAAGTTGCCCCAGGTCCCTGCTCCCATCATTCATCCCTCTGTTAACTTGCCCCAGGTCCCTGCTTCTGTCATTCATCCCCTCTGTTAACTTGTCCCAGGTTCCTGCTCCCATCATTCACCCACTCTGTTAACTTGCCCCAGGTTCCTGCTCCTGTCATTCACCCCTTCGATTAAGTTGCCCCAGGTCCCTGCTCCTGTCATTCACCCGTCTGTGAACCTGCCCCAGGTCACTGCTCCTGTCATTCACCCCCTCTTTTAACTTGCCCCAGGTCCCTGATCCTGTCATTCACCCCCTCTGTTAACCAGGTTCATGCTCCGGTCTTGCTTTCTTACTCATGCATCTTCAAGTTTTTTTGTTTTTTTCAAGACAAGCTTTCTCTTATAGCCCTGTCTATCTCAGAACTTGCTAGGTAGAGCAGGCTGCCTTTGAACTCAGAGATCCTCCTGCCTCTGCCTCCAGGTGCTGGGATTAAAGGTAAACCCATGGAATCCAATTTGTGTTGCCCACCTATTCTTGGGATAGGGGCCTGCCTTGGAGTGTGATTGGCCCACCAAAGGTCGCTCCATTTTTTTTTTAAAGGAAAACTAAACGTACATACAAGTGACAGTATACAGACTGGGTAGGTTATATTTAGAAATGTATGTGTGTGTGTGTGTGTGTGTGTGTGTGTGTGTGTGTGTGTGTGTGTAACAATGAGAAAAGAGGTCATGTTTTTGAAATTGGAACATTACTTAGAAGGATTTGAAGAGAGAAAAGGGGAAATGATGTAAATGTAAATTCAAAAACTAAAGAAATCATAACAAATAAATTAGACTCATCCACACAAAAGTGCACAGGTAACCCATTTGAACTGTGGAGAGCACACTTCAGTAGAGAGGGAAGAAGAGCTTCTTCCGTAGTGTGAAGGTGGGCTGTGGCATCTGTTTTCCCTTGTTCCTCTTGTCATCTTTATTGCTCACATCATAGTTCACACCAGTCAGGATGCTGAGAATGTCATCACCTCTGAAAAATAAAGCATATGGGTCAAGGCAGTGACCACCATCTCACTGGCAGTGCCAACCGTCTAACTGGCAGTGCCCACTGTCTCACTGGCAATGCCCACTGTCTCACTGGCTGTGCCCACGCGCTCTCTGGCTGTACCCACCATCTCACCTGCTGTGCCCACAGTCTTACTGGCAGTGCCCACTATCTCACTGTCAGTGCCCATTGTCTCACTGGCAGTGCCTACAAGAAACCACAGGGTTCCTACCAGATTTGATTTCCTTCTCTCTTAACCTATGTGACCCTCCATGTTTCCCATGTTGCCATTTGGACCTCACAAATGCCTTCCCCTCTCCCCCCAGTAACCTCTGCCTAAATCAGCATTGCTCCTACAGATTCATCCACAGATTTCTACCAAAATGTAGGGAAATAAAGGCTAAGCATTTCCCGTAGCTACCTCCCCGCCTCTGACAGCAGCTGTCTGAGCAATCTTGTGGAGCAACCTCTTCATTAATCTGCATAGCTGACATGGATGCTGTAGGACTCAGGGTCTGTAGGACTCAGGGTCTGTGTTACGAAATGAAAGCACTGCGATGGTGTTCCTGTCTACTCTCCACATGCCATGGGAAATCCTTATACTTCAGACACCAGACAATAAGACAGAGATATAAAAGGAGCCTGTATAAGGGCTCCTCATTATTCAGCTATCAGCCGGGTGTATGTGGGGGGAACCTGAATTATGGAGCCCTAATTTAACTGGAGATGAACCATATACCATAGGGCTATCATCCCACACTTGTGGCTTCTTAGCAGGTCAAATCAGTAGAGACATAGAGGTCCCCTGCTCTTCAGTAAGGTTACAGTTTGCTAAGAAGATTCAAGGCTAGATAGCAATTAGAGGATTTCTTTCCTAATTTTTAAAAATTACCTTTACTTATTCACAGGCACATGACATGGTTCACATGTGGTGGTCAAAGGACAATTTGAAGGAGTTGGTCTTCTCCACCGTATAGGTCCCTGGGGATCTAACTCATGTTATAAGACTTGGAACCAAGTGAGCCATCTTGCCAGCTCTAAAACATGACGTCTGACAAAGGTGAGGTACATTAAACCTAGTGGATTGTTTCCACCTGGGAAGACTCCCCAAAGGGTTGAGTTGCCTTAGTCAGTTACTACCCAAAGACAGAGCTGGACTGTGTGGTAGTAGCAACCTCTCTGGCTCTGTGGTACCCCGGTTGCTAAATAAAGAAAACTCCTCAGTAAACATATTCTTTTCCCATCTGTGAACTAAGGAGAGCAATACCTGGCATCTCTCCCACTTTGCAACAGACCTGGAAAATACAGCTATGTGAGCTACAGCTAGACATTCAGAGATGGAACATGCCAATGGCTACTCCTCTGCTTAGTATATATTATCTTGGCCATAAAGCACCTTCTAATGGGCTCTAACCACAGCAATGAGTAAGGAAGCATAACCCTGAGAGGGACCCAGGAGACCAAACTCACTGAGGACATCTTTCCCTCAGGCTCTGGCAAAGTGACTGGATATACCAGGTTCCATTCACGGGATCTCGATAGGAAACACAGTTCTTCACGGTAGCCATTCCCAGCAGAAAGTCTGCCTCATCTGGAATATAGTTCTTGTGAGATGATGAATCTACTTCTAAAGTGTGCTGTTGTTCTAAGCCTGCCTCATCAGGCACTCCTTTCTGGAAGTTATTTCCTTGGCAAGCCTGAATGAAAAAGATCTTGGGTTTCCCAGCCAGGGAAGGGCACTTTGAACCAGTGAAGTAAGATGTCAAGTCATAGATGGAGGCCTCCTTCCCATCCGTTCCATAGACGACACCCTTGTCTCCGTGGGATAGGATACAGCAGATGAAGCAGTCTTTGTTCTTGTGGTCTATGCTTTGGTAGTATACTAGAATCTCATGGATTTTATTTGCTGTGCAGTCGTCGAAAGTTACTATCTCAAAATGAAGTTCCTTAAAGGTCTCACTCAGAGCCTCTGAAAAGTAAATGGAAAACACGAATTACAATCATTCCCAGAACACAGCCAAGAGACAGATAAAGCCCTGCATGCAAGAACCAGAACCTGAGCGGGCCTTCTGCATCACCAACCGGACTAGACAGGCTCCTTATGTTTATTGCTGCCTGCTGAAAGTGCTGTGTACTGCCGGCTGGAACTTTGCTAAGTTCTTGTACCATGAGGATTCATTTCTATTCTCATTCTTTTGGACAGTCTAGCTAGATATAGCATTCTTTCCAAAATCCCCTTTCCTCTGAATTTTCATTTTTTTAGCTTCCAGATCTGCTATTATGAAATTCAGTGATATTCTTATCCGTGACTGTTCTACATATCTCACTTGTCCCTACCCCTCTCTCTATCTCAAAGATGCAACAAGCGCTTTCAGACTGGAGAATGTACACTCACTTCTTACATGGGTCCATTTCCTTGTCTTCATCCTATGGTTCTCATGATCACAGATCTGGCATCCATGGCTAGTATTCTCCATTTCTACTCCTATTGTTACCATTTTCCATCAGTATTTTCTTTTTGTCTGACTTCCTGAGTCTTAACCTTGCATATGTTTATTGTTGTCCATATGCTTTAAATGTTTTACATTATCATTTTTTGTGTGTGAGTGTTTTTATCACATGTATGTGAGTGCACCACATACATGCCTGGTGCCTGCAGAGGACAGAAGAAAAGATTGACTCCTCTGGAACTGGAGATACAAGCAGCATGAGAGCTGCCATGTGGATGCTGGGAATTGAATCTGGAGCCCCAGAACAAGCAGTCAGTGCTTTTAACTACTGAGTCACCTGTAGAGAGAATATCTTATGTGAATTGTATTGATTCATTATCTGTCAATTAAAAAGTCTATGGCCTATGGCTTAGGCAGGAAAGAGAAGGTGGGACATTGGGAGGAGAAAGAATTCTTGGTAAGGAGGAGGCAGGGGATTCACAGGGAAGATGAACACATGGTACCTGAGGACACGTAGCCAGCCATGGGGCAGAATGCAGACTAGAATGCATGGGAAATTTAATGTTGTATCTAGTCAGAGAAGAGCCTGGCTATATAACTGAGGCATTTAAAAACATATTTTGAGTCTGAGTCTTATTTCTGGAAGCACGGGGCTGGGAGGAAGATCCAGAGCCTAACTTCATCAGTCATCTCTCAGCCTTTTAAACAGCCTCTCTGTACAATATATTAGTTTACATCTATATTGTGTTTTTCCTGGTTTGCATTTATTTTCTTCAATATTAACTAACTGGCCAACTAAAATGTTAACAGAAAGCTTTGGATCTGGGACTGGGCTCTCTTCACTGATGGCTGCTGTAGTACAGTGCTTAGACAGGGGCTGCCCATTTACCAGGGATCCCCCAGTCTCCTTGTCTCTAGACAACAATTCATAGCTACTTCCAGTGTATTGGAAACAATGTGGGTTAGAATTTTGACATCTATGGGGCTTGAGAGATGGCTCAGCAGTTGAGAGCATGACTGCTCTTCTAGAAGTCTTGTGTTTAATTCCCAGCAACCACATGGTGGCTCACAACCATCTGTAACAGGATCTGATGCCCTCTACTAGTGTGTATGAAGACACTGACAGTATACTCTCATACATTAAATAAATAAATAAATAAATAAATAAATAAATAAATAAATATTAAAAATGAAATCTGACTTCCTGAACTTCTTTACTCTCTCTCTTCAAGACTGTGGTACACTGCTTCTTCCACTGGGCCTGGAATCCCCAACCTAGACTGTCTCTTGTTGCATTTTTTAAAAAGTTTTTTATTTAATAAATGAATGCTCTGCTCCATATAAATGTGCAGGCCAGAAATTGGCATGGGATCCCCTCGTAGATGGCTGTAAGCTACCATGTGGTTGCTGGGAATTGATCTCAGGACCCCTGGAAGAGCAACCAGTGCTCTTAACCACTGAGCCACCTTCCCAGCCCCTCTCTGGTTCCATTTGATGAGGGTGGAGTAGGATCTGTCTCTATAAGACAGGTCTGGGGCTCACTGTGTCTTGTGTAGGCATTCAGTGTATGTGGAGCCTCAGCAGCTCCTTGCTTCACCTACACTTTGTACTTCTCATTCCTACATAGTTCCAGCACTGCATGGGGTAAGCAGGCTTGCTGAGGTGTGGATACTCCACAGCTGTAGATTCCTCTGTTCTGTTCTGTTCTGTACGCTGTCTCTCCTCCTTCATTTCCAAAAATGTCCTCAAACCTTTTATCAGCTGTTGTGTCCATTCTGACCCTCCTAGTCCCTGAGTCACCTGATTGGTTTCTCCCCCTTAAAGCTAAAGACACATGTCCTGTCAGGAGATGGCCCAGCACTAGGAATAGAGAATAAAATGGAAACACAGCAGATCGATTCAGGTCTGAAGAACTTTGGCCAGACTATGAGAGCTTTGGTTCTGGGGAAAGTTTGGGATTCCTTTGGAATGTGGAAGGTGGATGACTACAAAGCTAAGCATCACAGGTAACAACAGAGCAGCACCAATACGGAAACTTAGGTACAAGAAAGGTTAAAAAAATACCTTACAAATTCAAGTGCAGGTCAGAGCTGAGGCTGGCTTAGAACTTACTCTGCCACTGAGAATGATCTTGAACTCTTAATTCCCTGTCTTTCACTTCTGTTAATATATTTGGTTGTGTCCATTTTTATACTCTTTTTTAGGAATTATTTTACGTATATGAGAACACAGTAGCTGTCTTCAGACACACCAGAAGAGGGCATAGGATCCCATTACAGATGGTTGTAAGCCACCATGTGGTTGCTGGGAATTGAACTCAGGACCTCTGGAAGAGCAGACAGTGCTCTTAATCACTGAGCCATCTCTTGAGCCTCATTTCTGTATTCTTATACTTGTTATAGGTATATTGTATACTTATAAATGAATATTGTTCCATTTAACTTGTCAGTTCTCAGTATAAACATAAGTAGGCTGCCCCAAGGCAGGTCTCACTAGTTTAGCATCTTGCTGGGAGCTCACAACTCCTGCTGTAATTGAAAAACTTTCATGAGTAAACTACCCAGAGTAAGTAGGATACCATAGCAATTGGTTTTGACCAATTCATTCTCCAGAAATATTTTTCATTTAGTTGAGTTAAAAGTAAAGCCCAGGGCTAGAGAGATTGTTTAGTGGTTAAGAGTCTGTGCACGCGCACACACACACACACACACACACACACACAGGGGCATATTCACATAGAAACACACACATATATAAATAGAAATAAAAATTTTAAAACTTTTTAAAAAGCTATCATTTTATTATGATGAATACATTACTTTGATTTTAAAACTTATTTTTTGAAACAGCAGAAAACAGATATGTAAGAAATATAAATAAATTTATAAAATGAATTAAAAATGCTTGATAGAGAGGTGAGCTACATGCTGCGTCCACTCCTCCTATTTCCCTGCCCCCAGCACCATGTGCTTTCCTCTCCAGGAGACCTGCCCGTCCCCAGGAACACCCAGATTAGACCTTACCTCACCTATCCTCTACCTGCTGATTCCACCTAGGAATCAAATACTGACAAGCTTTTCTCTGTTCCCTAAGTGCCATTGGTAAGCCCATGGCTCTGCCTCCCTTCCCTAGGAGGAGGCCTGCTGGACTCCAGGAATACTTAGAGCCACCAGTCAGCAAAGGTGAGCAGCTTGCTGTTTCCTGAGCTCTATTGTCAGAACCAAGGCTCTGCCCGCCTCCATGAGGAGTCCTGTCAGTGCCAGGAATATCCAGCAAACACCAGGGACAACCATGTGCTAAAGGCCAGATAAGAACACAACCATGGAGAGCCAGGGCAATATGGTATCACCCAGAGCCCAGCTATTGTACCACACCAAGTCCTAAATATCCTAGCACAGCCAAGGCACAGGAAGATGACTTTAAATTCAATCTAATAAAGACGATAGAGGCCTTTAAACAGGAAATGAAGAAATACAAGAGAATACAATCAAAACAAAATACAATCAAACAGGTGAAAGAAATGAATAAAACTGTACAAGACTTGAGAATGGAAATAGAAGCAATAAAGAAAAGACCAACAGGGAATCTTGGAGATGGAAGAGAAGAGGAACTAGAGCTGACAGAATATGAAATGGAAGACAGAATCTCAGTCATGGGAGATACTATTGAGGAAATGGATATATCAACCAAATAAAATGTTAAATCTAAAAAGTTACTGACACAAAATATCCAAGAAATCTGGAATATTAGAAAAAGATCAAACCAAAAATAATAGGAGAAGAAGGAGAAGATTCACAACTCCAAGGCCCAGAAAATATTTTCAATAAAACCATACAGGAAAACTTCCCAACCTAAAGAAAGAGATAGCTATAAACAAACAAGAAGCCTACAGAATACATAATAAATTGGACCAGAAAAAAAAATCCTCCCTCCAAATAATAATGAAGACACTAAATGATGGAATAAAGAAAGAATATTAAAAACTGTAAGGGGAAAAGGCCATGTTGTATACAAAGGCATTACACATGAGTTCTCAACAGAGACTCTCAAAAGCCAGAAGGACCTGGGAAAATATCTTGCAGATCCTAAGAGACAACAGATGTCACCCAGACTACTATATCCAGCAAAATTTTCAATCACCACCAATGGAGAAAACAAGATATTCTATGACAAAACCATATATATCCACAAATTTAGCCCTATTAGAAGGAAAACTCCAATCCAAGAAGATTACACACATGAAAACATGAAATAAATAATATGACACCAGCAAAACCAAAAGAAGGGAAATACTACACACACACACATACACACACACTACCACCACCAATATCAAAATAATAGGAATTAACAATCATTAGCCATTAATATCTCTCAACATCAATGGACTCAATTCCCTAATAAAATAGATACAGGCTAACAGAATGGAGGAAAAAATAGGATCCATCATTATTCTGCACAGAAGAAACATACCTCAACAACAAAGGTAGACATTACCTCAGAGTAAAGGGCTGGTGTCTTAGTTAGGGTTTTACTGCTGTGAACAGACACTATGACCAAGTTAAGTCTTATACAAAACAACATTTAATTGGGGCTGGCTTACAGGTTCAGGCATAGCACAGGCAGAGCTGAGAGTTCTGCATCTTCAACTAGAGGCTGCTAGTGGAAGACTGACTTCCAGGCAACTGGGTTGAGAGTCTTAAGCCCACACCCACAGTGACACACCTACTCCAACCAGGTCACACCTATTCCAACAAGGCCACACCTCAAAATGGTGCCACTCCCTGGTCCATGAATATACAAACCATCACAGCTGGGAAAAGGCTTTCCAAGTAAACAGACCCAAGAAGCAAGCTGGAGTAGCCATTTTAATATCTAATAGAATAGACTTTCAACCAAAAATAATCAAAAGACATGGGGAAGGACACTTTATGTTCCTCAAAGGAAAAACGTACCAAGACGATGCTTCAATTCTGAACATCTATGCCCCAAATTCAAGAGAACCCACATTCATAAAAGAAACTTTACTAAAGCTTAAATCATCAAACCCCACATAATAGTGGCAGACTTCAACACCTCACTCTCACCAATGGGCAGATCATAGAGACAGAAACAAAACAGAGTAATAGTGAAACTAACAGACATTATAAATCAAATAGGTTTTACAGATCTATAGAACATTTCACACAAACACAAAAGCATATTACCTCCTCCTCAGCACCTCATGGAACCTTCTCCAAAATTGACCATATAGTTGGTCACAAAGCAAGCCAAAACAGATACAACAAAATTGAAACATGCCTTGTATCTTATCAGACCATCATATATTAAAGCTGAACTTCAACAACAGAAACATCAGAAAGACTACAAACTCCTGGAAACTGAACAACTCTTTACTCAATGACAACTGGATCAGGGAAGAAATAAAGACTTTCTAGAATTCAATGAAAATGAAGACACAACATACCCAAACTTATGGAACCCAATGAAAGCAATGCTAAGAGGAACCTTCATAGTGGTAAGCGCCTTCATAAAGAAATTGGAGAGATCTTAATCTAGCAGTTCAAAAGCACCCCTAAAAGTTCTAGAACAAAACGGAGCAAACACAACCAAGAGGAGTTAATGGCAGGAAAAACTAAACTCGGGGCTAAAATCAATAAATTAGAAACAAAGAGAGCTATACAAAGAATCAACAAAACCAAAAGCTGGTTCCTTTAGAACATCAACAAGATAGAAAAAAAAAACCTTTACTAAACTAACTAAAAGGCAGAGAAACAGTACCCAAATTAACAGACTCACAAATGAAAAGGGAGACATAACAACAGACACTGAGGTAATTTAAAGAAGCATTAGGTCTTACTTCAAAAGCCTGTACTCCACAAAATTGGAAAATTTAAAGGACATGGACGATTTCCTTTTTTTCCCCAATTTTTATTAGATATTTCTTCATTTACATTTCAAATGCTATCCCGAAAGTTCCCTATACCCTCTTCCATCCCCCACCCTGCTCCCCTACCCACCCACTCCAACATCTTGGCCCTGGCGTTCCCTTGTATTGGGGCATTAAAAGTCTCCCAACCAAAGAAAGCCCAAAGCCAGATTGTTTTAGAACAGAATTCTAATAGACTTTCAAAGAAGAGGTAATGCTAGCACTCCTCAAATTATTCCACAAAATAGAAACAGAAAAAACATTGTCCAAAAAAAAGGGGGGGGGGACCTTTTAAGCTGGGCGTGATCCCAGCACAGGGGAGGGAGAGGCAGGCGGATTTCTGAGTTCGGGGCCAGCCTGGTCTACAAAGTGAGTTCCAGGACAGCCAGGGCTATACAGAGAAACCCTGTCTCGAAAACAAACAAACAAACAAACAAAAAACATTGTCAAATTCATTTTATTAAGTCCCAGTCACTCTGACACAGAAACCACACAAAGACTCAACAAAGAAAGAGAATTTCAGACCAATTTCCCTTATGAACATTGATGCAAAAATATTCAATAAAATACTTGCAAACCAAATCTAAGAACACACCACAAAGATTATCCACTATGGTCAAGTATGCTTCATCTCAGGGATGCAGGGATCAACATTTGGAAATCAATCAATGGAATCTACCATAAACAAACTGAATGTAAAAATAAAACCACAAGATCATCTCATTAGATGCTGAAAAAGCCTTGACAAAATCCAACACACGTTCACAATAAAAGGGATACAAGGTATATACTGAAGCATAATAAAGGCAATTTACAGCAAGCCGATAGTCAACCCAAATTTAAATTAAATTAAGAGAAACTTAAAGTCATTCCACTAAAATCAGGGACAAAACAGGACTATCTATTCTCTCCATATCTATCAATAATAAAGTTCTAGCTAGAGCAATAAGACAATCAAAAAAGTCAAAGTTAAGCTATTCACAGATGATATGATAGTATACATAAGTGACCCCCCCCCCAATTCTATCAGAGAACTCCTACAGCTGATAAACACTTCAAATTTTGGATACAAAATTAACTCAAGAAATCACTAGCCCTCTTTTACACAAACAATAAACGAGCTAAAAAAGAAAGTAGGGAAACAACATTCTCCACAATATCTTGGTGTAACTCTAACCTAGCCAGTGAAGGACCTGTGTGATAAAAACATCAAGTCTCTGAATAAAAGAATTGAAGATGATATTAGAAGATGGAAAGATGACCCAAGCTCATAGATTGATAGGATTAACATAGTAAAGATGGCCATCTTACTGAAAGCAATATACTGCTTCAATGCAATCCCCATCAAAATTCCAACACAATTTGTTATAGACTTTGAAAGAGCAATCATCAATTTCATGTGGAAACAAACAAACAAGCAAACAAACCTCAGGAGAGCCAAAACAATCATGAATAATAAAAGAATTTCTGGAGGTATCATCATCTCTGACCTCAAGCTGTACTACAGAGCCATAGTAAAGAAATCACATAGTGTTGGTATAAAAACAGACAAGTTAGATGGGCGGTGGTCGCGCACACCTTTAATCCCAGCACTTGGGAGGCAGAGGCAGGCAGATTTCTGAGTTCAAGGCCAGCCTGGTCTACAGAGTGAGTTCCAGGACAGCCAGGGCTACACAGAGAAACCCTGTCTCAGAAAGAAAAGAAAAAAAAAAACAACAGACAAGTTGATCAATGTAATTTCGAATTGAAGACCCAAAAATGAAGCCACATATTTACAGATACTTGAATCTGGATAAAGAATGCAAATTGATCCATTTGTAACTCCTTGTACAAAGCTCAAGTCCAAGGAATCAAGGACCTCTACATAAAACCAGATACTCTGAAACTAATAGAAAAGAAAGTAGGGAAGAGCCTTGAGCACATGGGCACAGGGGAAATTTTCCTGAACATAATACCAATAGATTATGCTCTAAGATCAAGAATTGACAAATGGGGCCTCATAAAATTGCAAAGTACACTGTTAGTAGGACAAATCAGCAATCAAGGGATTAGGAAAAGATCTCTACCAATCCTACATCTGACATCAAGAAGTTAATCACTAAAAAACCAAACAACCCAATCAAAAAATGTGGTATAGAACTAAACCAAGAATTCACAACTGAGGAATCTCGAATGGCTTCGAAGCACCTAAAGAAATGTTCAAAGTCCTTAGTGACCAGGGAAATGCAATTCAAAGTGACCCTGAGATTCCACCTTACAACAATCAGAATGACTAAGATCAAAACCTCAGGTGATAGCACATGTAGGAGAGGATGTGGAGAAAGAGGAATGCTCCTTCATTGCTGGTGAGATTGCGAACTGGTACAGCCACTCTGGAAATCAACCTGGAGGTTCCTCTGAGAATTGGAAAAAGGTCTACCTGAAGACCCAGCTATACCACTCTTGGGAATATACCCAAAAGATGTCCCACCATGCCACAGGGGCACGTGTTCTACTATGTTCATAGCAGCCTTGTTTGTGATAGCCAGAAGCTGGAAACAACCTAGATGTCCCACAACAGAAGAATGGATACAGAAAATGTGGTTCATTTACACAGTGGAATACTACTCAGCTATTAAGAACAAGGGCATCCTGAGTTTTGTAGACAAATAGGCGGAACTAGAAAATATCATTTTTGAGTGAAGTAACTCAGACCTAAAAGGACATGCATGGTATGTACTCACTAATAAGTGGATATTAGCCAAAAACAAAAACAAAAACAAAATAAACAACAACAACAACACAAACAGAATAGCCAAGATAGAGCCCACAGAACTCAAAAAGCTCAACAAGCTGAAGTGCCCATGTGAGGATGCCTCAGTTCCACTTGGGAGAGAAAAGAAAGCAATCACAAGTAGGGAGGAGAGAGGGACTTGGGAGGGAAGGTGGATAAGATAGGAGTAGTGGTTGGGGGGAGAGGGAAACCTGATCTGGTATTGGGTGAGGGAAAAAAGACTGAAGCCCTGAGGGCCAGCAGAAAGAATGTAAACAGACAAACTCAGGAAATAGGAGGTTGGGGGGAAACCCCCAGAATGCACCAGAGACCTGGGAAGTGAGAGACTCCCTGGACTCAAAGGGAGGAACCTTAAATAAAACTGCTGGATAGTAGGGAGAGGGAACTTATAGTGCCTACCTCCAGCAGGAAGACAGGGCATCAAGTGAGGGATGGGGTTGCCTCCCCACAATCACAGCTCTGACCCATAATTGTTCCTGTCTGAAAGAATTACAGGGATAGAAATGGAGCCTGAGGAAAAGAAGGTCCAGTGACAGGCCCAAAGTGGGATCCAGCTCAAGGGGAGGTCCCAAGTCCTGACACTATTACTGAGGTTATGGAGCACTCACAAAAAGGGACCTAGAGTGACTGCCCTCTGAAAGATCCAACAAGCAGCTGAAAGAGTCAGATGCAGATATTTGCAGCCAACCAATGGGCAGAAGCAGCTGACCCCTGTTGTTGAATTAGGGAAGGCTGAAAGAAGTTGAGGAGAAGGGTCCTATAGGAGGACCAGCAGTCTCAATCTGGACCCCCTAGGTCTTTCAAACACTGGCCACTAACCAGGCAGCATACACCAGCTGATATGAGGCCCCCAACACACATACAGTAGAGGACTGCCAGGTCTGTGTTCATTCAGAGATGATGCACCTAGACCTCAGGAGTCTGGAGGCCCCAGGGAGTTTAGAGGTCATGTGGGGTGTGGAGTGGGGGCATCCATGTGGAGACAGAGTGGGGTGGAGAATAGGTGTGGGATGGGAAGCAGACAGAGGGTGGGTGGGGGTCGGGGAATGGAATATGGAGTATAAAATATAAATTAAAAATAAAATTTAAAAAGAAAGAAAAAACAAAACAAACAGACAAGTTGATCAATGTAATTGAATTGAAGATCCAGAAATAAAGCCACATATTTACACATACTTGAGTTTGGACAAAGAAGCCAAAACCATTCAATGGAAAAAAGAAAGCAGCTTCAACAATGGTGCTGGTCTAACAGGATATCTGCAAGTAGAAAAATGCAAATAGATCCAGATATATCAACCTGTCCAAAACTCAAGTCCAAGTTGATTAAAGACCTCAACATAAACTCAGACACACCCATAAAACCAGATCTTCTATTAAATCAAATAGCAGAGAAAGTGGGGAATAGCCTTGAATGATTTGGTACAGGAGATAACTTCCTGAACAGAACACCAACAGCTCAGGGACTAAGATCAGCAATTAGTAAATGGGACCTCATGAAACAAAAGCTTCTGTAAGGCGAAAGAACTCAAATAATCAATATTTGCCAACAGGACAAAACAGCAGCCTACAGGCTGGAAAGATCTTCACCAGCCCTATATCCAATAGACGCTTAATATCCAAAATATATAAAGAGTTCAAGATTAAACACCAACCAAATAACCAAATTAAAAAACGGGATACAGAGATAAACAGAGAATTCTCAACAGAGGAGTCTTTAATGGCCAAGAAGCACTTAGAGAAATACTCAGCATCCTTAGTCACCAGGGAAGTCAAATCAAACAGACCTGAAGATTCTTTCCTCTACCCTTTGGAATGGCTAAGATAAAAAATAAAAACTCAATCAACAGCACATGATGGCAAAGATGTGGGGGAAGGAAACACTCCTCCACTGCTGGTGGGAGTGGAAACTCGCACAACCACTTTGGAAATCAACTTGGCCATTTCTCAGATAATTGGGAATAGTTTTACCTCAAGACCCAGCTATACCGCTATTATATACCCAAAGGATGTTCCACCAGCCCACAAGGATGCTTGCTCAACTATGTTCACAGTGGCTTTAGTCATAATACCCAGAAACTTGAAACAACCCAGATGTCCCTCAACAGAAGAATGGATAAAGAAAATGTGGTACATTTACACAATGTACTATAACTCAGCCTTAGTGCGAGAGGATGTGCTTACATCCTTACAAGTCCCTGATGGGACTTTATGTGCTAGGGCAGGGTGGTACCCTGGATTGATTGAGGGGGGGTCCTCTGAAAAGAAGGGGAGGGGAATGGGAGAAGAGAGGTAGGAGGGTGGGACTGGAAGGAGAGGAGGCAGTGGGGCTGTGATTGGGATGTAAAGTGAATAAACAAAATAAAGTAAGGAAAAAATGCTTGATACATCTTGAATTATAAATCTATTTTCTCAAAATATAGAGCCCTTGAGCCCCGTGTCATCTTCGGAGCGAACCTGGCAGAGGGTCCCAGGGTCCCCAGGGGACTCTCTACATGGCGGGCACCCTAGCACACCCAGGATCTTAGGATCACTGGTGAGTGGAACTCAACATCTGTTCTAAAGAATCCCAGAGGGTCTTGTGCCAGCAGGAACAGGGACAAAGGAACCCTGCCCAACCAGAGGCTGGGATTCCTTCTGGTAGGCTTCAGCCCCTCACTATCTTGGGCGCGAACTTGGCAGGCCCTAGCACATCCAGGATCTTGGGATCACTGGGACCAGTCTATGCAGGAGAGCACTTGGGCAGCAGAAGCAACTGAGCTTCTTGGACAGGGCACCTTTGGGCCTTCATCCTCAGCCAGGAGGTGGATCTGAGCTCCAGACTTCTGGTCACCTTCCCTGCAATAGGAGAGCTTGCCTGCAGAGAGTGTTCTGACTCATTGGGAGAGAGTTGGACTCCCAGGAGTGCTGACAGAGGCTAACAGAATCACAGGAGCAACAAGCTCCAGCAAGAAACAGCAAGAACATCTAACACCAGAGATTACTGGATGGCAAAAGACAAACATAAGAATCATACTAACAGAAACCAAGACCACTGGGCATCATCAGAACCCAGTACACCAACCACAGCAGGTCCTGGATACCCCAACAAACCCGAAAAGCAAGACTTGGATTTAAAATCATATCTCATGATGCTGGTAGAGGATTTTAAGAAGGGATTAATAACTCACTTAAAGAAATACAGGAAAACACTGCTAAACATGTAGAAGTCCTTAAAGAGGAAACACAAAAATCCCTTAAATAATTACAGAAAAACACAACCAAACAGGTGATGGAATTGAACAAAACCATCCAAGATCTAAAAATGGATGTAGAAACAATAAAGAAAACCCAAAGGGAGACAACTCTGGAGATAGAAATCCTAGGAAAGAAATCAAGAACCATAAATGCGAGCATTAGCAACAGATTACAAGAGATGGAAGAGAGAATCTCAGGTGCAGAAGATTCCATAGAAAACATGGACACAACAATCAAAGAAAATGCAAAATCCAAAAAGATCCTAACTCAAAACATCCAGAAAATCCAGGACACAATGAGAAGATGAAACCTACGGATAATAGGAAGAGATGAGAATCAAGATTTTCAATTTAAAGGGCCAGTAAATATCTTCAAAAAAATTATAGAAGGAAACTTCCCTAACCTAAAGAAAGAGATGCCCATGAACATACAAGAAGCCTACAGAACTCCAAATAGACTGGACCAGAAAAGAAATTCCTCCCAACACATAATAGTCAGAACAACAAATGCACTAAATACAGAATATTAAAAGCAGTAAGGGAAAAAAGTCAAGTAACATATAAAGGCAGACCTACCAGAATTACACCAGACTTCTCACCAGAGACTATGAAAGCCAGAAAATCCTGGACAGATGTTATATAGACACTAAGAGAACACAAATGCCAGCCCAGGCTACTATACCCAACAAAACTGTCAATTACCATAGATGGAGAAACCAAAGTATTCCATGACAAAACCAAATTCACACAATATCTTTCCATGAATCCAGCCCTTCAAAGGATAATAACGGGAAATCACCAACTCAAAGATGGAAACTACACCATAAAAAAATAAGAAAGTAATCCTTCAACAAACCTAAAAGAAGACAGCTGCAAGAACAGAACCCCAACTCTAACAACAAAAATGACAGGAAGCAACAATTACTTTTCCTTAATATCTCTTAACATCAATGGACTCAATTCCCCAATAAAAAGAGAAAGTACTAGAGGAGCTGAAGGGGTCTGCAACCCTATAGGAGGAACAACAATATGAACTAACCAGAACCCCTGAGCTCGTGTATCTAGCTGCATATGTAGCAGAAGATGGCCTAGTCGACCATCATTGAGAGGAGAGGCCCTTGGTGTTGCAAAGATTGAGGGAATTCCAGGGCCAGGAAGCGGGAGTGGGTGGATTGGGGAGCAGGGTGGGGGGAGGGTATAGGGGACTTTTTGGATAGCATTTGAAATGTAAATGAAGAAAATATGTAATAAAACATTGTTTAAAAATAAAAAGAAATTTCAACACAATAAATGCTTTAAAAAAAAAAAAACCCTTTATGTATAACCACTGCTCTCTCCTTTTTGGTTAAAGAAAAGTCCATAAGAATAAAATTTTCTCATGCCTCTCCTTTGGATCCCACCATACCTTTATCACAGTATGTTCCTTTTCTGTCCTTCATGTTGCAGAGGTGGGGTATGTCCTTCCGGGCCGTGCCAAAATCATAATTGTTGATGATCAGACAGTATCCCCGAGGTTTGTTCTTCATTTGGTAAACTTTGTCTGAAATCTGGAAAACACAAGCCCGATCCAGGAGCTGATGCTGCGGCTCAGACACTGGCTATGCTCCAAGTGCTCAGGAAGAGGCTAGATCCCTGCTCAGCCCCACAGGGAAGCAGAGGCTCCTTCCATTGCCTGGCTCCTCATGAGCTGCACGATCAGTAGGCCTGGACCTGCTGAATACCCTCTGTGTACATCATGGCTGTCATCACAGCCTATCAGTGTCGCTGACCATACAGAAGAGCTTCAGGTCAGATGCTATCTGTGCCATCGTGGGGACTAGAGTTTTATGACTCTCAGTTCACTCAAGGGTCATGACTTGGAATGTCCCTCTATCACCTTGGGAATCTTTTGGTGGCCTTCTCAGCTCATCTGTGTTTCTTGGCTAACAGTTGAGGGCCTGCCCTTCACACAGGATACAGTGCAGTCTCTGGGTGGTTACTGCTGATGCCTTAACCCAGTGCAAAGGAACTCCATGGTGGTGAAGAGCAAGGAGCTCGTCAAGTTGTGTTTACCAAATCCTGACAGTAAAAACCAGATGGCAGGGGCTGGAGAGATGGCTCGGCAGTTAAGAGCACTGACTGCTTTTCCAGAGGTCCTGAGTTCAATTCCCAGCAACCACATGGTGGCTCACAACCATCTGTAATGGAACCCAATGCCCTTTTCCAGTGTGTCTGAAGACAGCAATAGTGTGGTATACATAAAATATGTAATATACATAAAATAACATTGTGATTATTTTCTTCAGGCTGCTTCAGGCTGAGATTTTCAGCATTTAGGTGGGAGCCTCTTCTGTCTCCTGAAGAAAAGGACCACAGGCTAGGCAGACAAATGCCAGCTTCTATGGCTTGAAACCATGGGATTCTGGGCAACTCACCTAATCTCCTAGTAGCTTCATATATTTTGTAACACATTTGAGTGTCCCTTCATACTGTACAAATCCTTTGCCTTTCAATATGTTTTCTATTGTACTACATGTAGTACTTTATTAAGTACAAAGAATATTCAGTATTTGTTATTATCCTAAGTTTCCAACCTGTATTAATGTATTCAGATGCTTTAATGCTAATAGCTACTAAGTTAGTGACATGACATCCTCTGTTTGGAGAGGGCGACCCTGTAGAAAAACACTATGCTTCAGAGCAGCCCATGGAGTCCATGATCTTTGACTTCCTGACCAACAAAAGCCTGAGGACCTGCTCAGGAGCCCACCCTAGTACAGACCCTATTCACATGGAGGCTCATGGCTGAGCCATATTTGGTGAGCTACTGAAGATTATAAATGGAAGATATGTCCAAGAAGGAAATCTCTCTACATGCTTCATGGAGACAAAACCTAAGACATGCTGAAATCCTACTTGTTGCCTAACACAAAGGAGAAAACTCTTTGTGGTGTCTGGCTAAAAGAGAAGACCTGTCAGAGGAACTCCTCCTGAAGCTTCCACCCCATCCCCCATGTGCTAGTTTTAGCTAACACAGCTGCTCTAGAGTGGGGAAGCCACTCACAGCCTCTCTCCTTCAACACCCCCTTACCTCTGCCCTTGAACTTATAATACAATTACTGCCCAGTGTGATGGCCTATGCCTATAATCCTAGCACTTGGGAAGTAAAGGCAGGGGAATCAGGAGTTCAGGGTTATCCTCAGCTACATAATGAGTTCAAAGCCAATCTGAGCTATAGGAGACACTGTCTCAAACTACAAACAAAACAGTGATAATTTAACACAAAGAAAACTGGAGAGGCTATCTATAACTGGTGCTTTTGTAGGTTTGTTTGGTTTTGTTGTTGTTGTTATTTCTTTCCAGAGTTTCCAAAAGGCTCTACCCCTTACTGGCTTATCTGGCAGCTGAAAGGGAACCAACAAAAGGAAACAAGAATACCACTGCAAAGAGAGAGGGAGGATATACACCTACCTGTGACTCACTGTCTTGTTCTCTTGGCGAGTCACACATTTCCTGCATTTTGAAGCACATCTCTGCAAGCAACCAAAAAAAAAAAAAAAAAAAAAAAAGTCACACTTAGGACAACCTATGGACCTTAAAACATTTTCAGGATGCAAGCGCATGCATGTGTACATACGTGAATGTGTGCATTCCTGCGTGTGTGTGTGTGTGTGTGTGTGTGTGTGTGTGTGTGTGTGTGTGTGTTGATGCAGGGAGCTCTCATGCTATGACATGTCTGTGTGTGGAGATCACAGAGGACTCTACAGATTGGTCCCCTTCCTCCCTCCTACATGTGTTCCAGATATCAAACTCAGATCACTTGGCCTGTATGGCAAACAGTTTTACCTACTAAGGCATTTCACTGGCCTCTAAGGTATTTTTAAAAATAAAAATTGAAACTGCCTTGAACATATTTCAGATATATCTATCTTGTAGGAAGGGCACTTAGCACACCTCTTGAAAACCAAGAGCACATTGCCTCATTTGCTAGGTGGTTATTGATAAAAGCATGAGCCCGGGATGAGTCACTGAGTCAAACATCCTGAAGGTAGCTGGAAAGAGCTGGGCTCAGGTGTGCATGGATGGAAGAAAGAACTGGCGCTCTTGCTCAGGCTCAGGAGGATTATCCTCACAGCTGAAGAGATGGCTCAGCTCTTGAGACCTTAGCATTTCTGCAGAGGACCAGAGATTCCCAACACCCACATAGTGGCTCACAATCATCTGTAACTCCAGTTCCAGGGGATCTGATGCAGTCTTTTGACGTATTCAGGCTCCTACACAAATGCGGCATGCATAAACTCACTCAGCCACACATATTTACACATAAATTTAAAATATATAAAGAGTGATACAAAATATATTACAGAGCTAAAACAATAGTGAGAGCATAAGAGATATTTACAGAGTAGTGATGGTGTTTTAATTTTCTCTGAATTTAAAAACTGCCCCCAAAAGAGCACAGAAAATTTTTATAATCAGAATATTAGATTAGTCAAAAATTTGGAGGGGACTAGAGAGATGCTCAGTAGTTAAGAGCTCTGGCTGCTCTTGCAGAAGGTGCAGATTAGGTTCCCAGCACCAACATGGTGGCTCACAACCATCTGTAACTTCAGTTTCAGGAGGTCTAATGCCCTCTTCCAGACTTCATGGGTACCTACCTACACTCATGTACTCATGTTTTCACACATACACATAGTTGAAAAATAAATAAAATTTTAAAAATAAATTTCAAAAATTGAAAGAGCCAGGTGTTGTAGCACACACCTTTAACCCTAGCACTTGGAAGGCAGAGAGAGGCAGATGAGTTGGAGGCCAGCCTGTTCTACGTAGCAAATTCCAGGCTAGCTAGCTACATAGGGAGACCCTGTGTGGTGGTTTGAATAGGTATGGCCCTCATAGACTTGTGTGTTTGAATGTGTGGCCCCTGGAAAGTTGCACTATTAGGAGATGTGGCCTTGTTAAAGGAAATGTGTCACTGTGGGGATGGGCTTTGAGATCTCTCATATGCCCAAGCCATGCCCAGTGGCACAGTCTCCTTGCTGCCATAGGATCAAGATGTATAACTCTCAGCTCTATCTCCAGTGCCACATCTGCCTGCACTGCCGTGTCTCACCGTGGCAATAATGGACTGAACCTCTGAAACTGTAAGCCAGCTCCAGTTAAATGTTTTCCTTTATAAGAGTTGCCTTGGTCATGGTGTCTCTTCACAGTAATAGAACCCTAACTGAGACACCCTATTTCAAACAACATTGAAGGAATCCTTCTGTTTGTTCTATCCAGTTTCCTGGGTAAGGAAACAGAGGAAACAACGAATTCCCTTCTCGGATGAGCTAGGCAACTTGGCTTGAGCGTCCCAGGATCGGGCAGGCACACAATGGAGGAACTCGGGTGTGTGTGGATCTGGGCTCCTGGGCTTGGCAGGAGATGCTTGGCTGAGGGGCCTCTCACAGAGCAGAGAAACTTGAAGAAACTTGATTAAGAACGTTCTGGAAAAAAGTCAGGTGTTGATCCTAAACACTTGAGACAGAGGCAGGTAGATTTCTGTGATTTCAAGCCCAGCCTGGTCTACATTGAGAGTTCCAAGACAACCAGGATAAAGTAGAAAGACCCTGTCTCAACAAAACAAAACAAAACAAAACAAAACAAAAGGATGTTCAGGAAAAGATTTGTGTCTAGCTCCCCACAACTGTCTTCAAAAGCAAAGGCCAGAACAGAGTTGAAAGCCTCTTACAGAGTAACTGTGAGTTCACGCAAATGTTTCCATGGGGCTTTCAGAGAGCTGCAGAGATGACAAGAGGCCACTGAACTTTCATCTTAATCAGGATGAGGCAGAAGATGGTGAGAAGAAGGCAAGAGGAAGTCGGAAATCAAGCACCTCAGAATCTAAGGAGTGTATCTGTGCGCATTACCATCCAAAACGGAACCTGACAACTCATCGCTTCCTTCAAGGCTCATTCTTCTCTCTGAATTGAAAAAGAAAAATTTGATCAGAAACAGCTGTTTCTCCGAGGGCTTTACCATCTCGCAGCGGTTGACCAGCTAGTTACCTGTGCTTGATCTTTCGTAATCCTCAATCTTCCCCAGTAGGCTCCTGTTGACCTGGCTACAGATTGATTTTAGGGTTTCCAAGTTATTGTCCGCCAGCATGATCCTCTTCTCCATTTCTACAAAAATTTCCAGCAGGCTCTGGGGAGGAGAGCGAAGCACGAAAGGCTTGAGAGCTCAGGCTTGGGGATTTGGGGCTCCATTTAGTCTCCACTTCTTCCAAACTAAGGGCCCAGTCTTATTTCCCACATAGATCCCCCTCCCACCTCCAAGCACAGGCTGATCTCTCACAGTTGACAGTACTCAGGAAGGTCTGAAAGTATTTTAAAAGATGGAAAGATGAATAAACCATGTCAGGTGTCACCCAGTCCCCAGGTCTTGTCCCAAACAGTATGAGACGGCCTTCATCTAGGGACCAGCCTGAGGAATATGGATGAGACAATCCTAGAGACTGAATTATTCCCCGGTATTGCCCCTGGTACCTTAGCTACCTCTAAACCTCAGTTAATACACACAGAGTCATATGTACCAAACACACAGAGAGATGCCACACACTTGTGTTCACGGGTACCCTAAGCAAACACACAGATAGATTTGGACAAAGCATACATCAAATTTAGGCCATATACCACACAGCACACAGAGACACACTGATTCACAGAGTGAGAGAACCCCCCCCCCCCCAGCACACAGGTACCACACACATAGACTCAGAACAACAGAGAAGTCACCCAGAGGTACACACACTCAGGCACCTACTCACATATATACATAAGAAACACCCACAATATACACAACATGTAGACACAGACACATCATACAACCTACTCGTAAAGAGACATAATACACACCGGGATGGAGTGGGAGGGGGCGACAAACAAGCAAACATGACGTGTTTCAAGGATAGCAGAAGTAGGGGGAAATGTGACCCTGGGCCACCTTTTCTCCTTGGCCCTGCTGGGTCCCATGTGTTGTTGAACGCACCAGTTGCTCTCTCTGCCTCCTGGCTCTGCCCTGTGGCTAAGCAGTAACATTTCACTGTGCAGAGGCACTCGGGCCATACATACTGTTCCTATCTAACTACTTTCTTCTAGTGAGAAGACAGGGGCTGCTCAGTGGGCAGAGTGCTTGCTTATGGTGCAGAAAGCGCTGAGTTCCACATCCTGGAACCACATTAACCAAGAGGTAAAGACAGGAAGATCAGAAGTTTAAGGTCAACCTTGGCTACAGTGATGGTTTGTATTTGGTTGACCCAGGGAGTGGCACTGTTGGGTGGTGTGGCCTTGTTGGAGTAGGTGTGGCCTTGTAAGTGTGGGCTTTAATACCCTTGTCCTAGCTGCCAGGGAGTCAGTATTCTGCTAGCAGCCTTCAGATGAAGATGTAGAACTCTCAGCTTCTCCTGTACCATGTCTGCCTGAACACTGCCATGTTCTAGCCTTGATGCTACTGGACTGAACCTGCAAGCCAGCCCCAATTAAATGTTGTCCTTATAAGAGTTGCCTTGGTCATGGTGTTTGTTCACAGCAGTAAAACTCTAACTAAGGCAGCTAAATAGCAAGTTTGGAGTTAGCCTGGGCTACAGGACACCATGCTTCAAAACAACAACAAAACAACCTTGAATACTGTTTATGTTTATCAGGGCTCTCTGGTCTCCGAAACCCCAGAGGGGACCAATCTTCAGGAGACTAGGTCTTACCAAGTCATCTTCCATCTTACATTTGGGGATCACATTGTTCAAAAGGAACTTAAAAGATCTTAATTCCAACTCGCTCACTTCTTCTGAGAGCTTAAAGAGCATGACCCTGTGGCAGGAAACAGAGATACTTTAGAAACAGTTCTAGATCATTTCCTACCACTACACAGTCACGGCAGGCCTCACTCCCAGGGCTTCCTTAAAATAGTCAACTACTCCTGACTGGTGAGCCTCAGGAGAAGGCTGCAGTAATGGTGGAAGTCTACAGAATCAGGTCCAACCAGCCCACCCAAGCGAAGTGCCACCGCCTTTGTAACCAACTAACTTTAACTAAAAGAATCTCCCTGCTCCTATGTCGATATGAAAATCACGATCCAGATGCGAGGATTTGGGGAAATTATATTCTCCATGGTGCACATCAGAGCTGACTCCCTTCTAAGCACCGGTCCCTGTTCTCTCAGCAGGAGGAAGGTTGAATATTTGGTTCTAGAATAAAAGGGACTCTGAACACACACACACACACACACACACACACACACACACACACACCTCTCACTCTCACCAACACCAAAGGCTCTCAACACAGACAGCTGCCCTGTGCTCTCCCCACCATACATTCCCCATGTCTCGTTGCATGCATCCACTACCCACCTGCAATCTCATTACGTTGCCAGGGTGTCCACAGGGCTCTGTTCTCTCACTGAATCTTCATTCACCCCACCCCCACCCCCACCCTCGAAAGAACTCACATATGGCAACAGCCTGTTTATAAACTGCCCAATCCCCTAACAGCCTGCCCCATGCCTTTTTCACTTTTCATTATTCTGAGATTTGTGAGGTACAATGTTTGAGTGCAGGGGCCCCAGACTACAAACACATCTTGTAGGCAAAATTCTGTGCGTGGGCTGGCATCTCCATCCCTCCACTGGAAGTCCTGCCTGGCTACAGAAGGTGGCCACTTCCAGGCTGGGCAAGATGTGTTTGTCTATGGTTAGGGCCTTGCTGCTTCCCACAGTGACAACCCTTCCCACCGGCTTGTGTACGCATATGGAACCCTTCTGTGGCTTTAAGTGTGAGCCACCAAGATACGAGTCACCGATGTGTGAATCTGCCTTCTTATTGATCCGGGCCTGCAGTCTCAGTTTTTAAGTTCCCGGGAATTCACCGTGCAGTGTGGGTAATGCAAAGTGTTTCCAGCTTATTTCAAGAGGTGAGAAAACATCTCTGAAAGTGAGCACACCTCTAGACTTCTCCATTTCCTCTCCCCTTGCCCAGCCCAGGGGCAGGTGGGTGGTTCCTTTCCCTGATTAGACAGAGACTCTCTTAGAAGTCATCATTACCCACAATCCTGTCTGTTACAATTTATTACATCAGATGTTACAATTTCTACATCAGAACATGTATAAATGTGGGACTACTTACACAGTTACTAAGGTTACATTGTTACACCGGGAAAGGGCAACAATGCTTTACTTACACAGTTACTAAGGTTACATTGTTACACCCGGAAAGGGCAACAATGCTTTACTTACACAGTTACTAAGGTTACATTGTTACACCGGGAAAGGGCAGCAATGCTTTACTTACACAGTTACTAAGGTTACATTGTTACACCGGGAAAGGGCAACAATGCTTTACTTACGCAGTTACTAAGGTTACATTGTTACACCGGGAAAGGGCAGCAATGCTTTACTTACACAGTTACTAAGGTTACATTGTTACACCCGGAAAGGGCAGCAATGCATTACTTACACAGTTACTAAGGTTACATTGTTACACCGGGAAAGGGCAACAATGCATTACTTACAGTTACTAAGGTTACATTGTTACACCGGGAAAGGGCAGCAATGCTTTGTTGTTTCTCCAGAGCCCAGTAGTTCTTGGCTGATGGAAGCGGCTACCACATAGCCTGCTGGAATCCTGGTTTATTCTCCTTAGTGTACCCAGACTCACTCTTTTTTTTTCCTTGTTCCGGTCAACCCTGCTCGCTCTGGACTGCCCCGCTCGCTTAGTGGCCCTGCTCTCTCTGGTCGCCCCTGCTCACTCCAGTCGTCCCCGCTCGCTCTGGTCGGCCCGCTCGCTCCAGTCGGTCCCACTTGCTCAGTCCCTGCTCTCTCCAGTCCAAGGATTCATTTATTATTATTCATAAGTACACTATAGCTGACTTCAGACGCACCAGAGGAGGGTGTCAGATCTCATTACGGGTGGTTGTAAGCCACCATGTGGTTGCTGGGATTTGAACTCATCACCTTCGGAAGAGCAGTCGGGTGCTCTTACCCGCTGAGCCATCTCACCAGCCCCAGACTCACTCTTTTAAACCTCTGGCATTTTAACTTTCTTTAACAAGAAAGAAGAGGATGAGCTAGAATATTTATTTGAAACTCTGCTTGCAGACAGGAGCCTAGCATAACTGTCTTCTGAGACGCTTCATCCAGCAACTGACAGATTCAGAGACCCACAGCCAAACATCAGGCAGAGCTCGGGGAGTCTTGTGGAAGAGTGGGGGGATTGAAAGATCCTGAGGGGTCAAGGAGACCACTCGAAGACCTACAGAGTCAACTAACCTGCACCCATGGGGGCTCACAGAGGCTGAACCACCAACCAAAGAGCATATGGGGCTGGACCTAGGCCTCCCCCCACATATGTAGCAGATGTGCAGCTTGGTCTTCATGTGTGTTCTCCAGTAACTGGAGCAGGCACAGAGGTGAGGGAGGTGTGTCTGTCTGTGACTCTGTGCCTTGCCTTTGGATTCCTTTCCTCTAGCTGGGTTGCTTTGTCTGACCTCAGTGAGAGAGGACGCACTTAGTCTCCTGCTGTGACACTGTGCCAGGGCAGGTGGTGAGGTAGGGGAGGGAGAAGGGCTGAGAGGAGAAGAGGGAGAGGGACTTTGATCAGGATGTAAAATAAATAAAAATAAATAAATAATGAAAAACAAACAAACAAACAAAACCAAAGTTCTGATGGCTCTTCCAAGCACACAGGTCCAATTCCCAATACCCACATGACAGCTCACAACTGTTTATAACTCCATGTCCAGGTGGACATGCCCTCTTCTGGTCTCTGCAGGAAGCCTACATGCAAATGCTGTACAGACACATCGGCATGTTGTAAAATTAAAATTAAAAAAATCTTTAAGCCGGGCTTGGTGGCGCACGCCTTTAATCCCAGCACTCGGGAGGCAGAGGCAGGTGGATTTCTGAGTTTGAGGCCAGCCTGGTCTACAGAGTGAGTTCCAGGACAGCCAGGGCTATACAGAGAAACCCTGACTCGAAAACCAAAAAAAAAAAAAAAAAAAAAAAAACTTTAAAAACAAAAATCTCATTATCAGCATACCAGAAGGTAATGTTTTCACTTTGAAAAATGAAAAATTTAAATTATACATTGTGATGGTTTGAATGAACAGTGTCCTTCCTAGGCGTATGTATGTGAACACTTGGTCCCAGGCTGTCTGGAGAGGTTATGGAGCTTTTAAAACGCAGAGCCATGCAGGAGGAAGCCCAGGAAGCACGGCACTGATCACCAGGGACAGACTTTGAGGGGTTTGACCTCACCCGACTTTCCGGTCATACTTTCTGTTTCCTGTGTGTGTGGCAGATGTGAATTCTCTGCTCCCTGCCCCTGCCGCCCTGCCTGCTGGTTACCATCTTATCTCTGTCATTATTAGCACTCTGGTACTGTAATCCAACATAAACTCTTCTATAAATTGCTTTTGGTCGTGGTATTTTACCACAGCAAAGTAACTACTACACACAGATTTTGAATCATATTCCTCTACACTGGTCTCTCTCCGACTCCTGTAACCAAATCCCTTTTCCTCCTCATAAGTCCCTTTCTGTACTATGCTGCATGAAAGATACATTATTTTATGGCTTTAGCATTTTTCTCTGAATTATGTATTTAGCCCCTACATGTCTTCATTTAGCCTGCAGTCTCACAAGTCACTTCACACATGCCACAGAGGCATGCCCCTTCAGCCCGCACTTCCCAGTCCCCCCACCACAGCCTTTGTACCCACCTGTAGGCAGAAACCTGGGCTCTGCCTGGAATCTGCAGCTCCCTCACCATCTCCTCTCGGTTGCAGTTTAGGAACTTGATCAGCAGGTCCCACCGACTGATAAAGAAAAGCAGCTCCTTCAGGAAAGACAGATTGCCTTCCTCCAACATCCCCTTTTCCTGCAGCCTCTGAAATAGCACCAGGCCATCCTTGATGGTCTCCTGCTTCTTCTGTGGGATGTAGTCCAAGCACAGGAACTTGAGGGAAGACAGGTCTTCACTGCCCAGTTCATCAGCAATACCGTGAAGAAAACTGTGGAAATCCATTCTTATCAAGGGGTAGGAGAGCCGTGACCTGGGTCAACACAAGATGCTAATGATCAAGTGAGGAAGAAGTTAAGTGTCAGCCACCAGCTTGTTCCTGTCAGAAACTAACTGCATCTACCATATTCCAGACATTTTAGAAGAAAAAGAGAGAGAGAGAGAGAGAGAGAGAGAGAGAGAGAGAGAGAGAGAGAGAGAAAGGAGAATAATAACAGGAAACCAAACAGGAAGTTCCTGATTCTCAGAAGCTTTTGTTTACGGAGGCGAATAGACAGAGAGCCACTGGTCAGATAGTCACCTCCTAGGTGCCTAAACAGTCTTGGGAATAGAGATTCCTGTGGGCAAGAGACCTTTGGGCAGGAGGCAAGAAAAGTAGCTCTTAAAGGAAAAGTGCATACAAAATGTGGCAATAAATTGGACAGACACCAGAGTTCAGTAGAGCAACCCCAAAGAGGCTAAAATAGATTGTTGATGACTCTGCAGGATAGTAATAGTCTTGGCTGGGAACAAGGGCTCCTCCTAGGTTGAAACCTGGCTGTATCACTGGCCACTCTGCCTTGGGAAGCTGCTTCCTCAGAGTATTTTACATGTCTTTGTGTGTAAAATGAAGGGTAGAAGTCTACCTTTCTCCTGAAGCTGTGAATCTGAGGTAACATCAAGTAACACTCAGCTCCTAACAAACACCAAAACCATACCAACCTCCAAGAAAGAGAAACCCCTGGTCATGGAAGCTTGTCTCAGTTTGTTGCTATAGCTATGGTGAAAACATCATGACCAAAAGCAACTTGGAGAGAGTCCATCACCCAAGGAAGTCAGGGCAGGAACCTGGAGACAGAAACGGATGCAGAGAATGGAGGAGTGGTGCTTACTGCCTTGTTCCTCATAACTTGCTCCACCTGCCTTCCTGTGGCACCCAAGACCATCAGTAGCACTGCCCACAGTGAGCAGGGCCTTCCACATTAATCGTTATCAAGAAAATACACCACAGACCTGCCTACTAGAGGCATCAAAATTCCATTAAAAACCACCATGTTAACAACAAGGGTTTAAAGAAAGAATTCTCGATCACATGACAACAAGCCAAAGGAATCGTGAGGCAACGTTCTACTTGCTCATTACATAACCAAACTCCATTAATGTGTTCCATTTTACAGAGTTTGATAAACTAAGACATGTGCATCATACAATAGACACACATTCAGGATTCCAGTGGACACACATTCAGGATTCCAGTGGACACACAACTGCTTTAGCTTCAGAAAGGGCCGATTCCGTAATTACACATTTGTTAGACGTTGTGGCCATGATGGGGATACTCATACAAATTAAAACAGACAATGCTCTGACATTGTCTAATAAGATGAAAAATGTTTTTGACATATTATAATATAAAACATGTTTCGGGAATATCACATAATCCTACAGGACAAGCAATTGTGGAAAGATCTAACTGTGCTCTAAAAGAGATGCTTATCAGACAAAAGGGGGTAACAAAGACTCTCAGAAATAGATTTCATAGTGTTTTATTAACCTTAAATTTTTAAAATGCTAATGAACAAAAAATATATAGCTGCTGAAAGATGTTGGATTGTGGGAAAAACCCACTGAGCTAGACCAGCCTGTTTACTTTAAAGATCTTCTAACATCAGAATAAAAACAAGAAATGTAACACTCTGGGGGAGAGGTTTTGCCTATATTTCCACAGGAAAAGAAAAGCTACGGGTTCCTTCCAAGTTGATAAAAATCAGTCATGACAAAGGGAGACCCCCTAAAGACCTTGGCTACAGACAAAAGGAGATTGACAAGATCAACAAGATAGGTGATGCATATGTGGTGATGTATATATGACTCTATACACAGAGACAGCTCTGGGACCTGCTGAGATATAAGTGTCTATATACAGCCAATAACACTTGTTGGGCACAAAATTCTCATAACTTTTTATTAGATACCATCTTTTAAGATGGTAGAAATAGAAATTTATATTGTAGTTTGAGTATGTGATCAAATTAACCTCTAAAGAAAGGCAGTTGTCTTTCTTTATTGATCTTCCTTAATTAATCTGTGCACCCTGCACGTTCCACATGAATGTCTTTACAGAGCCCACATGTTGCTTGTAAGGTTTGTATACTGCAGAATGAAAGAGGAGAGAGACAACCCTGACAAGATTCACACTCTAGGTTGCTGAGATTCCAGGCCCTTCCATTCCAGCTCCTTGCTTGATTTTACCTCAACTACATCGAAGCTGTTTCCTCTAAAGACTTACCTCCAGGACAGTTCCAGAACAGCTAATTCACCCATCCAGCCTTTCAGACTATTATAGTCAGGACTTCAGCTAAGCCATAAACTTTCTCAGCACATAGAGACTGAAAGGCAAATGATGCCAGCTAGTCCGCCTTTGACAAGACCAATTTTCCTATTCCCCTTTGGGCCCCCAGAAGGGAATTCTTCACCCCAATTCAGCTAGAAGCAAACAAAAGAAGATCGTTGTCCCAGTCCATTAGGTTGGAGTGGATGGTTCTGGCTATTTTATACATTACAGATATATTGTCATCTTAGTGCATAACTTACAAGTGTTCTTCACAAGTGACTTCAGACAGGGAGGAAACTAGAGAGCCTAGACTCAGGGATTTCTACTTTTCCTTTTCTCTCCTCTATCCCTGCTTCTTAGGTAAAAAGAGGAAGGTGGAAAGGGAAGGGAAGATATAGTGAAGTCATAGAAATTAGACAATAGTCAGATAGAGATAGGATATTAAATTTACTCTTAAACAAAGCATCATATCACCATAACCTTACATTGGTAGAAATCTTTATATTTGATACAAAATTGAAGTTTTAATTCTTACATTGGTACACTATTTATATATATTGATAAGGGTTTAAGGTTCTCATTGGTATAAATCTTTGTATATTAATACAAAATTTAAAATTAATATTGTTACTCTTAGATAAGCATTGTGCCTATGCAACTCATTTAAGAATACAAGGCTTAGATCCAGTCCTTTTAAAAGCTGCTGTTACAAACTGTTTAGGATGACTAAGTAATGTAAGTTAATAGTCAGATACTGAAATTCATGGCTTTATTAGATTCTAACTTAGTTAATTACAACAAGTGTTTTCAAGATTATTTTAATAGTAAATAGCTAAGAGTAATGGATGTTTGACAATTCAGTTATGCTGTATATTTAGATAGTCTTCAGAAGCAGCAGAGATTCACAGAATATGGCACTTAATATTACTTCATCATCAAAGATTATATGACTATGAGACAGATGTGTTCATGACAGTATCTCATTCCACTTCAAGAAGGCTATTGAGCACCATTACCTCCAGGGGGAGTTGCCTTGATTGTGGCAAGGTAGCCATTGGGCAAGAAGTGCCCTAATTCATCTGCAGACAAAAATATTGTTCAAAAAAAGACAAACAAATGTGGGATAGTCAATTGGTAAGCTCTGTCAAAACAGGGTAAGCTAGTCCTTCAAAGTTCCTGCTTTACTTAAGGTCTGTCAGATTGTTCTGGGCCAGAAGGCTAAAGACAGATACAACATTAGAAGAAATTAGGGGACTGCCTAGGCAGTCAGCTGTCTCTACAAATTTTATAATCTTGGAAGCTATGTCATTGTGCCTCCTACATATTCAGGTAATATTTAATTCCTTCTCAGATCTCTAATGGGATTGAAGACTAGTTATAGTTTCATAATCAAACTTAAGTGGTTTAACATTAAGAAAGATTATCTAGATTTATAAGCATGGATTTCAGATGGGAATACAAGTTAAAATCAACATATTTTAGACATAGAATTATTAACTCTTTAAATTAGGGTAGATGGTAGAGTACTTTATCTAACTGACAAATATAATAGACTAGATGTTAAGTGTATATTCTGCTTTATAATTTACATAATTGTTATGGTTGTGCTCAATTTATACCTGAAAGAAAAGGTCCTTTTTTATTGAACAAAAAGAGGGAAATGCTGTAGGTTCCCTGATGCTGTTTGTATTCTGATGTTAATTCTGCTTCCTCAAGATGGGCTGCTCCCTGTCAATCAGCTGATCACATACTCATGACACCTCATGTGAATCTTTTCCCCATTTGAACTGGTCAAATAAAGGCTAGAGGCTGTGAGTGGGCAGTGGAAGGAAAAGGTGGGATGGGAGGTCTTGGAGAGTGGAGGCAGGTAAGAGGAGAAAGAGAAGAATGAAGGGAGAAGAGAGAGGAAGGGGAGGAAACGAAGATGGAGCAGAACCACGTGGCCAGGAGAAACTAGTATAACACTAGATCTGCCCAATCTAGGCATACAGCTTATAAATATAATAACCAGATTGTGTGTTTTTTATATTGGGTTGGGTTTGTTTGTTTGTCTGCTTGTTTGTTTGTTCTTACTTTTGCTCTGTGTTTGCATTTTTTGAAACAGGTCCTTTACCAACCAGTGGTGGCACAAACCTTTACTCCCAGTAGTCAGGAGGCAGAAGCAGGTGGATATCTGAGTTCGAGACCAGCCTGGTCTCCAGTGTGAGTTCCAGGGTAGCCAGGGGTACATAGAGAGACCCTATATAGACAGAAAAATAGAGAGGGAGGTCACAACAGTCAGCAGAAATACAGACCACAAAGACCAAAAGACCAAAAGCGAAACAAAAACCAAGGCCAAGTAACATATAAAGGGATACCTCTCAGAATTACATCTGACTCCTCAATGGAAACTCTAAAAGCCAGAAAGGCCTGAACAGATGTCTTGCAGACTCTTATGAGATCACAGATAACAGCCCAGACTACTATACCCAGCAAAATTTCAATTATTATAGATGGAGAAAACAAGATACTCCATTAAAAAGTCAAATTTAAATAATATCTATCCACAAATCTAGCCCTACACAAGGTATTAGAAGGAAAGCTCCAACCCAAGAAGATAAACTATAACCATGAAAACATGAAATAAATAATCTCACACTAGCAAAACCCAGAGAAGGGAAGCACACACACATAACAAAATAACAGGAATTAATAATCCTTGGTCATTAATATCTCTCAATATCAGTAGACTCAATTCCCCAATTTAAAAAAAAAAAAAAACCCACAGGCTACAAGAATGCTATGAAAACAGGATCCTTCCTTATGCAGCATAAAAGAAATACACCTCACCAACAAAGAGACATTACCTCAGAGTAAAAGATAGTAAAAACATTTTCCAAGCAAATGGACAGAGGAAGAAAGCTGTTATATCTTTTGAAATATCCAACAAGATAGAGTTCAAACCAAAATTAATCAAAAGTGATGGGGAAGAACACCATACTCATCAAAGGAAAAATCCTTAACATATCTACTCCAAAGACAAGAGCACGCACATTCATAAAAGGAACATTGCAAAAGCTTAAATAAAACATTGAACCTCACACATGATTAGTGGAAGACTTAAATACACCATTGTCACTAATGGACAGGGCATCCAGACAAAACTAAGTAGAGAAATAGTGGAGCTAACAGAAGTTATGAACCAAATGGACCTAACAGCTATCTATACAACATTTCACCCAAACACAAAAGAATGTACCTTCTTCTTAGCACTTTGTCAGCTTTCTCCAAAATTGACCACTATAGTCAATTTATAGTCAATTGGTAAGCTCTGTCAAAACAGGGTAAGCTAGTCCTTCAAAGTTCCTGCTTTACATAAGGTCTGTCAGATTGTTCTGAGCCAGAAGGCTAAAGACAGATCCAACATTATAAGAAATTAGGGGACTGTCCAGGCAGTCAGCTGTATCTACAAATTTTATAATCTTGGAAGCTATGTCATTGTGCCTTCTACATATTCAAAGCAATTATCAACAGATACAAGAAAATTGAAATAACCTCTTTTATCAGACTACCAAAGATTAAAGCTCGATTTCAACAACAACAGAAACAACAGAAAGTGTACACATTTGTAGTAATTGAACATCTCTCTACTGAATAAATTTTTTCAAGGCAAAAATAAAGAAATCAAAGACTTCCTAGAATTTAATGAAAATTAATGCAAAACATACCCAGACTTATGGGATAGAATGAAAGCAGTGCTAAGAAGAAAGAAAAAAAAGAGTTCATAGCACTAAGTAGCTTCATAAAAAAGGTCTCATACTAGCAAGTTAACAGCACACCTGAAAGCTCTAGAACAAAAAAGAAGCAAACACACTCAGAAGGAGTATATGGTAGGAAATAATCAAACTGAGGGCTGAAATTACTAAAATAGAAATGAGAATAATACAAAGCAATCAATGAAACAAAGAGTTAGTTCTTTGAGAGCCAACAAGATAAACTTTTATCTAAATTAACTAAAAAGAAGAGAGAATATCCAAATGAACAAAATTAGAAATGAAAAGAGGGGGTTAAAACAACACCAACGAAATCGAAAGAATCATTCAGTCATACTTCAAAACCCTGTACTCCACAAAATTGAAATATCTAAGACAAATGGACATTTTGATAGATACCACTCTCCAAAGTTAAATCAATATCAGATAAACAATTTTAAAAGACCCATAACCCCTAAGGAAATGGAAGTAGTCACTAAAAGTCTCCCAACTCAAAAACAAACGAACAAAAACCAAACAACAGCAACCAAAAAACAAAAACAAAAAAAAACAAAAAACAAAAAACAAAAAGCAAAAAACATATCCAGAAGATTTTAGCACAGATTTCTACCAGACTTTCAAAGAACTAATGCCAATTCTCCTCAAGTTATTCCACAAAACAGAAACAGAAGAAACACTGCCAAAATTGTTTTATGAGACCAGTCACCCTGATACCGAAACCACATAAAGATTCAACAAAGAAAGAGAATTACAAATCAATTCCTCCCATGGACACTGATGCAAAAATATTCAATAAAATACTCACAAACCAAATCCAAGAATACATCAAAAAGATCATCTACCTTTATCAAGTAGGCTTCATCCCAGAGATGCAAGGATGACTCAACATATGAAAATCTATCAATGTAATAGATCATATAAAAGAACTGGAAGACAAAACCCTACATGATCATCTCATTAGATGTGGGAAAAGCCTTTGACAAAATCCAACACCCATTCATGATAAAAGTCTGGATGAGATTTGGGATACAAGGGACATACCTAAACATGATAAGAAACCCAGAAAAATACAAATGAACAACAACAACAACAAAAAAAAGCATAGTAAACAATTTACAGCAAGCGTATAGCCAACATCAAATTAAATGGAGAGAAACTCAAAAGCAATTCCACTAAAATCAGGAACAAGTCAAGGCTGTCCACTCTCTCTGTATCTATTCAATATAGTACTGGAAGTTCTAGCTAGAGCAGTAAAACAAAAGGAGATCAAGAAGACACAAATTGTAACAGAAGAAGTCAAAGTATTGCTATTTGCAGATGATATGATAGTATACATAAGTGACCTCAAAAATCCTACCAGGGAACTCCTACAGCTGATAAACACCTTTGGTGAAGTGGCTAGATACAAGATTAACACAACAAACAAACAAACAGATAAACAAACAAACAAACAAAAAAGTCACTAGCCCTTCTATACATAAATAATAAATGAACTGAGAGAAAAATCAGGGGAACAACATCCTTCACAATAGCCCCAAATACTATAAGATATCTTGGGGTAACTCTAACCAAGCAGCTGAAAGACTTGCATGACAAAAGATTCAAGTCATTGAAGAAAGAAATTGAAGAAGTTTATCAGAAGATGGAAAGATCTCCCATGCTCATAGATCAGTAGGATTAGCAAAGTAAAAATGACCATTTTATCAAAAGCAATCTCCAGATTCGATGCTATCCCCATCAATATTCCAGTACAATGTTTTTATATATTTTGAAAGAACAATATTCAACTTCATATAGGAAAAAAAAAAACCCAGCTCACACATCTCTCAGAGAAACCCAAGGAGTGAACAGACAGAACAGGGAGCATATTCTAGCTGTGACTCTCTCCCGGGAGGGAACACATGTCCTTCCCAAATCCATGAAGTAATCACAAAAGTACCTTAACTTAGGGCCAATATGTTGATCAACATTAGGCCAAACATCCTGAAAATTTTAAAGCAGATTAATCTGTTAAAATCCCATTTAATAGAATGGGAAAAAGAAAAAGAAACAAGACTTCTGGGCTGGAGAGACAGCTCAATAGTTAAGAGCACTGACTGCTCTTCCAGAGGTCTTGAGTTCAATTCCCAGCAACCACATGGTGGCTCACAACCATCTGTAATGGGATCTGATGCCCTATTGTGGTGTGTCTGAAGACATATACATTAAATAATAAAATAATATTTTTAAAAATAAATAAATCTACCTGTAAATCCACCAACCAAAGATAAATATTTAGTAATATTTTACTTCTTTATCTACCAAATATTTTAATCATACTTTTTCCCATTAATAATACTGAAAATACATTCTGATATCTTTTTTCTCTATAGCACAGATTTTAGTATCCATAAGGCATCTACCATAAGTACATAATTCACATAACCAGTCATTATTAAATTCAGGATAATTTTAAAGTGCAAATCTCTCAATCCTATTTCCTTAGAATACTTTCCTAAACAAAATACCCATGAAAGGAGTTACAGAGACAAAGTTTGGAGCTAAGAAAAAAGGATGGACCATCCAGAGACTATCCCACTGGGGGATCCATCCCATAATCAGTTACCAAACTCAGACACTATTGCATAGGACAGCAAGAGTTTGCTGAAGGGACCCTGATATAGCTGTCTCGTATGAGGCTATGCCAGTGGCTGGCAAATACAGAAGTGGACACTCACAGTCGTCTATATGATGGAACACAGGGCCCACAATGGAGAAGCTAGAGATAGAACTCCAGGAGCTGAAGGGGTCTGCAACCCTATAAGAGGAACAACAGTATGAACTAACCAGAACCCCCAGAGTTCGTGTCTCTAGCTGCATATGTAGCAGAAGATGGCCTAGTCGGCCATCATTGGGAAGAGAGGTCCCTTGGTACTGCAATCTTTATATGCCCCAATACTGGGGAATACCAGGGCCAAGAAGTGGGAGTGGGTGGGCAGGGGAGCAGGGCGGGGGAGGGGGGGAGGGGAGAGGGAACTTTCGGGATAGCATTTGGAATGTAAATTAAGAAAATATTGAATAAAAAAATTAAAAAATAAAAAAAGAATACTTTCCTATAATATTATAAGGTCAAGGAATTTAGTTAATAACCCTTTTCAGGCATCACATATCAAAAGCATTTCTTTTGTTTAAAACTTTTTTTTTAAGAGCTTTATTGTAGAAAGGCAGGGAGAAAGGGAGAAGGTAGAAAGAGAGAGAGGCTGGCCATGTCCACGTGGAGAGAGGGGGGAAGGGAGAGAAAAGAAGGGTTAGAGAGTAAGAAAGGTGAGAGCTTAAAGAGAGCTGTTTAAAACTTTTAATTGTTTTAATTGGCTAGGCTTGTTCTTTGACCATTTCTTTCATTTATGTCTATAACCCTTTCTGTTTACCCTTGACGATCCAACCATCTCTTCTCTTCCTCCCACCCCACACCCTCCTTCCTTCTTACAAGTCCCTTTCCCACATTCATGTCCTTTTAACAGCTTTTCCTGATAGAAAAACAGAACAACGCCCTCCCCCACGTTATGACCTGAGGCCAGTGTGACAGTTAGTCTGGACATGGTGTGACGGGCACCTGGCTCCTGTGCCCATCCCGGCTCACTCATCCCTGCACCTCTATGAGGTGACCTTTCTGAAGGAGTTGAGAAGGCCTCTTAGCTTCCCAGGCCTCTCCCTGGCACCTGACATTCCATCTTGCTTGCTAGTTCCTGTTTGAGTCACACATTTCTCTACTCACAGCCCCCCCCCCCAAGCAATCCGTTTCATAGAATTTGTGAGACCATGAAAGCCATGGCTTGGCCGCCCACTCTATAAGAACGGGGACCACGCTGGAGCCTCATTTTATGGGACCTAAACTGGTGACTTGAACTTGTGGGAAATTAACACTGTTAATATTTTTTGAAATGCTTGCTGTTGTTTTTGTTACTGGAGACACTAAGTGTAAAACACCTCGCAGAGAAAGTGTAGAAAAGTAAGAAAATAAAATAAAATCATTTAAATCTTATCATTCTAAAGTAACTCTCTGGTCCTTTTTGGCATTGTGAAATTTATTCACATCTCTCTACAAAAATAGATATGTATAAATAAATTTGAGAAGTATTTGAGAAGTTTATCATATTATGTATATATTTTATTATTGCTGTCAAATAATCTAAATATGTTTCCACTTTATGATATATAAAAGAACATTTCATACTTTATATATGAGTAACTTAAAATATTTAAATGTAAATCAATGTTTATATTATGACTTAGAAAAGTTCAGAAGCATCCATAGCAGCATAAATCATTTTCTTATCTCATTTTGCTAGAAGCTGCTGAAGAAATGATTACTACAGTCTTCATTTTCCTATTGCACTAAATCATAACTTAAATCAGCTAGTCAGCCAGAGATAGGCTCAGACTCACGAGTCACTCAGTAGCTCCAATAGCACACACATTAAAATGTGGAATTTTTTAAAACACCAGCCAGGCTGCCTGAGCTACCTGGAGAGTTTCAGGCCAGCAAAAAACCCAAAGATAGCTAGCACCCGAAGAACGCACACAGAACAATGTGTGAGCATACCACAAACACGCACACATATACAGAAAGAGCTATGCTATTTTAGTCTATTAGAAGACAATGAGGAAATTCAACAGAGAAATACAAATAGTCGTATTTTCAAATGGGTACAATGGCCAAAGATATTAAAAATTAAAGAATTAAAAAAAAACACGAAAAAAAAGTGCACATAAAATGGAGTATGTGACCCACCCACTGTTGAGGAAGTGCTAGTCTACTTAGACCGGAGGCCCGATCTATGATCCAAGCTCCACCACAGCCTCTTGTGCCAGGATACGGTTCCTATTCATCATTCGATAAATAATAAGGTACATCCTGCCCCTCTTGAGATTTAGATAACCGACTCCGAGATGGAGGTGGTGGGGAGACATAAAATGGAACTTGCTAGAACTTTCCAGGGATAAAAGTCAACATGTCATCCAAAGCCTGAGAGAATCTGAGAGGCTCCATCAGGCTAAATCCTAAACTTGAGCGCTGCCTCTGCCTCCAGGCAAGGCTGCTCCCAGAATTGGGCTTCCCTAAACCCCAAAGAACTCCACACACCACACAGGAGCACGACCAACAAGCCGCAGCAGGCAGGTGTTGGATCCACCTCATTAAAGGCAGTCAAACCTCAATAAAATGAACAACCAACCCCATCGTTTTCTAACTGAATATAACTTGTAACCTGCCGCTGTAACGGATTTCTGGGCTTTTAAACTGTGCTTCCTATTATTTCCTTCTCTGGGCTATCTTGTTTCTTTTTAATTAAAAAAAAAAAAGAGAGAGAGAGAGACGATAGGCTGAGGAGGGAGTTTGCTGATAAAGTGCTTGCCTAGCATGTAAGGCTATTCAATTCCCCAAACTGCGGATTTAAAACATAAATAGATAAAATCGCTAGATTGTGTCTGTGTTTGAGAGTCTGCGTGTTGGGGTGTGCGTGTGTGAGTATCAGATGCGTAGTTTCGGGGTGGGTGAGACGGTGAGGAGATAGCACAATAGTCAATTGAGATCTGAATTTTGGCTTCTTTTCAAGGAGGAAACAGTATAGATGGCAGTATTTTAAAAATTCCAGGAACACCCAGGAGTGCATGTATCTGAGGGGGAAGGGGGGTGGGTGGGAGTGGGTGGGGAGAAGAAGCCTTGAAGAGGGAAGAGGGCAGCTACTCACACAGAGAAAGCTCCTGGCTTCCCTTTCAGTATTCTAACCCTGAAACCCTCTATGGCCTTGTGGACTCCAGATCCCACACTCCGAAACCTAGAAAGTTCTAGAATCAAGATCCTTCCCTGCTTAAAAGCCCAGCTGACCTTATCAGAAACAAGTCCCGAGATCCTCATGAGGTACCTTGCTCCCAAGCCCCTTCTCTGTCTGGGGTCTGTGGCAGGCAGAGGGCAACAGAGAGCTGGAGGGTAGAGCCTCAGTACACTTCCTGCTTTCCTGAAACAGGACTTGGGAGGAGGCAGCTGCAAGCAGGCTGACCTGAGTAGTAGAATGACACTAAGGCTGTGCAAAGTTCTATACATGTATACACTACATTAGCCATAGTCTCCCCTTTTGCCCATCCCCCATTTCCTGTTAGTCCCAGACAGTTTCGCTTCTGCTTTCACGGCATACATTTGAATTTACGTGACTCTATAAAATCTAGGAACCACAAATGAAAAAGCAAATGACATCTGTCCTTCTGAGATTGGGTCAGTTCACTTAAAATGATTATCTCAGGTTTTGTCTATTTTCTGGCAAACATTTCCCGTTTTGTTTTGTTTTTTGGTTTGGCTTTGGTTTTGTTTGACCCTGGCTGTCCTGAAAGTGGCTTTGTAGACCAGACTAGCCTCAAACTCAGGGATCTACCTGCCTCTGCCTTCCAAGTGCTGGGATTAAAGATGTGTGCCACCATTGCTGGGCTGTCACTCCGTTCTTTATGGCTGAAATGTGTGTGTGTGTGTGTGTGTGTGTGTGTGTGTGTGTGTGTGTTTGTGAGTGTGTATGTGTGTATATGTGTGTGAGTGAGTGTGAAAGTGTGTACATGAGTATGTGTGTGAGTGTGTGTGTGTGTGAGAGTGAGTGTGTGTGTGTGTGTGTGTGTGTGTGTGTGTGTGTGTGTAAAATGCCACATTTTCCTCATCCATTCCTCTGATTTTAATGGTCAGGTCAGTTCCATAACTTAACTATTATGAATCAGTATGGATGTGCAAGTGACTCCATGATATGCCGACTTAGCGTCCTTTGCATAAATACAGCTGGGTCCATGGAAGTGCTATTGTTTTTTTTTTTTTTTTTCCAGAGCAAGGACTGAACCCAGGGCCTTGCTGAGATAATCCCCAACCCCAATTTTTTTTTTAACAACCTCCATTTTGACTTCCTAGAGGCTAGCCCAGCTCACATTCCCATCAGGAGTGTTTAAGGGGGAGCGTTTGTTGTTATTTGTTATCTTAATGACTGCTATTCTGACAGGAATGAGATGCAGTCTCAAAGGGCTTTAACTCCCACTTTTCTGATGGCCAGTGAAGCGGAGCATTCTTTTTTTTTATTATTGTTTTTAGCTATTTGTATTTTCTTACCATTTATTTAATCAATTACTTTTTTGTTTATTTATTCAACCGAGAGTGAGAGGCATTCTTGCCACTTGTGGAAGTCAGAGACAACCTTTGGGAGTCTGTCCTCGTCCGTCCGTCCATCCTCATCTGTCCATCGTGTATGCTCTGGGGTAGAACTCAGGTTGTCCAGCTCGGTGACCCATGCCTTCGCCCCTTAGCCAACCTCCTGGATCTTTAGTTTAATTTCTGTGAGCCACTTGTCCATTTGTTTATTAGTTGGGTTGTTTGATTTCTTACTGTTTACTTTTTTAGTTCTTTGCATAGTCTAAACTAATATTTTGTCTGATGTATAGTTTGCAAAGATTTCCCTCCCATTCTGAATGCTGTCTCTTTGCCCAATTAACAGTTCCTTCAACATACAAAGAGCTTTTTAGTTTCATGAGGTCTCATTTGGCAACTGTTGGACTTACTTCTTGAGCAATGCCTTTCAAGAGTAATTCTGGTTTACTAGTGGTCTCAGGATCACAATCAAAAGTCACAAACTGCAGATTGCATTTAAAAACAAAAACAAAACAAAGAAACAGGATTCACCTATTGTCATTGAGGAAAAAAACCCTGTGACATCAAAGATAAAGGAGCATGGCCTTGAAGGTGAAGGGGTAGAAGGGTACAGTATCATGGACGCAAGGAATGCATCTAGGAAACAAGCAAGCATCAAGAGAGACTTTAACCCAAAACTAGTCAGAAGGTACAGAACTTTACTTCATATGGATTAAGGGAACAATCCATCAAGAGGACATTGTACTTCTAAACATTGATGTATACATAGAACAAATTCTACTCAGGCTAAAGTCACGAACTGACCCAGCACAGTAAGTGGGTAACTTCACCACTTCATTCTCACCTGTAAGTAGAAAATCATCTGAGTTACATGAGATCCCAGATCAAACGGAGTTAACAGCAATCTATAGAACGTTTCCATCAAATACTGACAAGTGAATGTCTTCTGATGGTTCTCAGAGCTCTCAGATAATGTAAGAGGACACAAAACAAGCCTTAGCAAATACAGGAAAGTGGAAATAGCATCTCACATTCTGTCTGACAACCATGAAGTAAAGCTAGAAATTAACAGCAAAAGAATGTTTAAAAATATACAAACTCATTAACACACTAATTAACACTAATCAAACAACATGCTAGTGAATGATGACCAGTTCACTGATGATGTCAAGAAGGAAATAATAATAATAAAAAAAATCCCTAGGCAAAATTGAAAATGTAAACACAACACACTAAAACCTGTGGGATACAATGAAAGCTGTCTTAAGAGGCAAATTTATAGCTATAAGCACCTACATTAAAAAGCAGAGAGAGGGACTGAAGAGATAGCTCAGTAGTTAAGAGCACTTGCTGCACTTGCAGGGGACCAGAGTTCAATTCCCAGCATCTACATTGGGCAGCTCATAACCATCTGTAACTCCAACTCCAAGGGGCCCAACACTTTCTTCTGGCTTCTTGGGCATGGCACTCACATGCATATACATACCCATATACACAGAATTTTAAATGATTAAAAATTAATAATAAAAAAAAACTTCAACACACACACTTCAAGAGGGACTGGCAAGATGGCTCAGCAGATAAAGGTGCTTGCTTCTAAAGCCTGGAACTCACAGGGTGGAACAAGAGCACTGTGGCATGCACATAGCTAAACACACACACACATACACACACTCAAATGGAAAAAGTCAGAGACGTTTCAAATTAGTAACTTAATGAAACACCTTAAGACCTCGGGAAAAATGAGAACAAGCTAAACCCAAAAGCAACAGATGCTGTGGTGGTCTGAACGAGAACAGCCCTTACTGGAACTCTTTGAGAAGGATTAGGAGGTGTGGTCTTGCTGGAAAAAGACATGTCACTGGGGGTGGGCTTCACCGTTTCAAAAGCCCATGCCAGGCCCAGTCTCTCACTCTCCATTGGCCTGTAACTTGTGGATCAGGTGAGCTCGGCTACTGGTCCAGCCAGGACCTTTCCTGCCTGCCTGTCCCCATGCTCCCCACAACGATGATAATGAATTAACCTTCTGAAACTGGAAGCAAGCTCCCAATTAAATTCTTTCTTCTAAAAGTTGCCTTGGTCATGGTGTCTCTTCATAGCAACAGAACAATTAAGACATATGGGAAAAATAATTAAGATCTGGGCAGAAATTAATGAAACAATCAAAACAAAACAAAACAAAAAACCACAAAGAATTAAAGAAACAGAGTGGTTACTAAGAAAAAATTAAAAACAACAAACAAACTAAACCAAGCAAAAGAGAGAAAAACCCACATTAACAAAGTTAGAGGCAAAAAGGAAGACATTACAACTAATATCTATGAAATTTAGAAAAATCATATGAATATACCTGAAAAACTTTCATTCTACCTGCTTTTAGAATCTAAAAAAAAAAAAAAAAAAAAAAAAAAGGATTAATTTCTAAAATTTTATTAACTAACTTAAGAGGTCCCAGGGGTGTTTCACCTCTGATGGGCCTGGAGTCCTGCCTGGGCTGTGAGAGTTTGCCGACTTCCACAGCTAACTCTTCCTGTTACACAGGGATACTCTCTTTGCTCCTAGTTCGATAGTTTCTATTTACAGCTAAAACAAAACAAAAAACCAAACAAACAAAAAACAAGCCTAAAGTCGAAACCAGGGCTTTCCTACAGCAATCTCCCCAAAGAGGCAAACCCTGGGTCCTTCACTGTGTGAGCAAACCCTGGGTCCTTCACTGTGTGAGCAAACCCTGGGTCCTTCACTGTGTGAGCAAACCTGTGTACAAACATATAAGCTCCTTGCTGGGAATTAGTTAAAATATTTTCTAGTGTTAAAGAGAAGAAAAAGAAAAGGACTTTGAAACTGTGTTATCTGCTACCTAAAACAGAATGTAAGTTTTCAGAGTAAAGAGAACCCCAACTTCACAGCAGAGGGAACTAAATGAGGCGCCCAAAAACACATGTCCACCCTTGAGGTCTGGGCAAAGGTGACACCATGATACCAGGACCTTTAGCTGGCATTTGATACTGCCCAGGAACCTGGGCAACATGGCAGGAGCAAAATCAAATCCTGTCTATGGCCCAATCCACTCCAGGAGTTACTATAGTTTCCCCAGCATCCTCTATAACCTCTACCCAGTTCTGGCTCACTGTTTTCTGAGAATTTCCTGTTGGAGACCACGAACTTCCTGTGAGGGCAGCAACTGAAGCTCTCATGGTAATACCTGAACCACATAACAACAGCCTGAAAATCATCAATGAGAAGACACTGTGTACAGAGGCAATGAACCTCTGTACAGAGGCAATGGTTATATACATGGAGCTCCCCGATAGGCACTAAGCTCACTAGAGCATAGGATGGCACATCACATGGATCAGTATATCCGAGGAATGTCAAATAAAGCAAGAAGATGCCCACTTTCTTATTAGAATTTCTTTTAAGTAGGAAGATTAAAAGAGAGAGAGAGAAAGAGAGCAACCTGATAGGGTGTGGCTATGCAGGCTGCTAGAGAAACCATATTAGTTCCTGGAGGGCAGAGGCAGAGGCAGAGGCAGAGGCAGAGGCAGAGGCAGAGGCAGAGGCAGAGGCAGAGGCAGAGGCAGAGGCAGAGGCAGAGGCAGAGGCAGAGGCAGAGGCAGAGGCAGAGGCAGGTGGATTTCTGAGTTCGAGGACAGCCTGGTCTACAAAGTGTGTTGCAGGACAGCCAGGGCTATACAGAGAAACGCTGTCTCAAAAAACCAAAAAAGAAAGAAAGAAAGAAAGAAAGAAAGAAAGAAAGAAAGAAAGAAAGAAAGAAAGAAAGAAAGATAGATTTGTTGGTGAGATGGCTCAGTCAGGAGTTTAAGAGCCCTCAATTACCTTGCAGACCACCTGGGTTCAGTTTCCAGCACTCATATGGTGATTGAAACTGTCTGTAACTCCAGTTCAAGGAATCTGTGCGCCCCCCCCCCCCCCCCCCCCCCCCGCCCCGGGCACCAGGTGCACATACATACATGCAGGCAAAACACTCATAGACATAAAATTAACATAGAAATAAATAATTTTTTTAAAGAATGAAACTGGGACCTAGCCAAGCAAGAAGGCACTTAGGGGACTCCCTTAAAAAAAATAGTAAGAAACAGAAATATGACTGTATGAAAATTCCTTACAGGTACTTAACAAGCCAGTCACCCTTACAACTGCTTAGCACATAGAGGAATTACCTGCCTCAGGTCACCTGTGGCGCCCTCCCTCCCTCTCTCACTCCCTCTGTGTGGGGGGATAGGGGGTGGGGGGGTGTTTTAAGTGCAGAGCTGCCAACCCACCCCCTGTACTGCCAGCACTCAGGAGGTGGAAGCAAGAGCATAAGTTCAAGAAGATAGCAGAGAGTTGCAGGAAATCTTGAAGCCAAAGAAGGACAAGGAGAGGGAGGGGGAGAGAGAGGGAGAGAGGGAGAGAGGGAGAGATGGAGAGGGAGGGAGAGGAGAAGGCAAAGAGAAGAAGAGGGAGAGAAAAGGGGAGGGGGGATGTTGGAGGAGAAGGAGAAAGGAAGAGAGAATTGGGGATTAGAGTTGAGGAATGTCTGAGCACGAAAAGGAGCACGAAAATCGCAGGAGGAAACGCAGCTCAAGCTAGAGGACTTAGCACCATGACTTCTCCGGAGGATTAACTCAGCTCCAGGTCCTGAGCCAAAGTACAAAGAAAGTAAGCCTAAGAAGTCCAATAAAGTTTTCTGGAGAGGCGGCGACAGCACCCCATGGCTGTGTTTCGGGGAGCTCCACGCGAGATCGACACCCCCCAGTGGGATCTAGGCCCGCTGGTGGGAAAGGAACCCGACCCCTCGGCAGCACTCACCTGTGGCCGAGTCCCTGCCCCGCCGGTCAGAGCTCCAGCTCGGGCGAGGCCCCCGACAGGCTTGGGCTCTCCGAGCCTACAGCCCGGCCCAGCCCGCGCTCCCCAGGACTGTGCTCACTTCCTGTTCCACGCCGGCCCGCAGAGGTTTGCTACCGATTCCGAGAAGCTAGACTTTTAAACACGGAGGTCAGAATGAAAGACAACTGAGAGAACTAGGGGACAGGGGACAGAAATGACTCCGAATGTTTGAGTTAATCATTAGAGGTGGCATCCTGGTGCCAGCCCTAGAGGCCATAGGCTGCTTCGCTTTCAGCCCGCCTTAAGAGCTCCCGCCGAGGACACTTCCTTATTCCCCCACTCCAACCACACCTTCTTTCAGGCAGAAACCATCTGTTCTAGAAATGTCAGCACTCCAGGAGGTAGGGGCAGGAAGATTAGAAGCAAGTTCCAGGCTATCCCAGAGACAGTGGAACCAGAGCTACTGGAATGAAGGAAAACACACACACACACACACACACACACACACACACAGAGAGAGAGAGAGAGAGAGAGAGAGAGAGTTTAAAGGAGCCCAACTACAAGAAGAAAGTGATTTCACACTGAACCAAACAACCAGCTATGCTGAGGGCCAAGATCAGATCCATCAGGATCACTGATTGTTGGTTCAGCCTCTGTGAGTGCCTATGAAGCCAGGTTAGTTGATTTTGTGAGTTTTCTTGCGGTGCCCTTGACCTCTCTGGTTCCTACAATCCTTCCTCCCCCTATTCTGTAGGATTCCCCAAGCTCTGCCTATTATTTGGCAGTAGGCCTCTCTGATGACGACTATATTAGGTTTCTGTCTACAAATAGGGCAGAATATCATTAGAAAACATTTCATGCTTTTTTTTTTTTTTTTTGGCTGGTCATGTTCAGTTCTATCTTAGGTGCCTGAGGTATCCAGCCTCTTGTTCCTGGCCTCCACGCAGTGTCAGAGGTGGCCTCTCTCTTGTGGCACAGGTCTCAAGAGAGACTAGTAATTGGATAGGGACTCCCACAAGTTCTGTGCCATCTTTTCTCCAACACAGACAGTATAAATGGTAGGTCAAAGGTCTGGGGTCTGAGTTGGTGTCCCAATCCCTCCACTGGGAGTCTTGCCTTGGCTACAGAAGATGGCAAGTTCAAGCTCCAAATCCCCCATTATTAGGAGTCACAGCAAGAGTCACCCTGATAGATTTCTGGAAGTTTCCATTGTACTAGGTTTCTAGGGCCCACATTCCAGTCTTCTCTGGCATACTCTCTCCCTCCATTCTCCCCCAAACTGATCCCCTCTGCTCCCATCCCCACATACCCTCCAGTCCCATTCCCATGATATCTACTCTATTTCTCCCTCCTAGGGGAGATTCATGTGTCTCTCCTCGATCCTTCCTTGCTACTTAGCCTCTCTGGGTCTGTGGATTGTAGCATGATTATCTTGTAATTTACAGCTAATGTCCTCTTATAAGTGAGTATGTACCATGCTTGAGTTTCTGGGTCTGAGTTACCCCACTCAGGATTTTGTTTTTGTTTTGTTTTCTGGTTCCATCCATTTGCCAGCAAATTTCATGATGTTAGGGGTTGTTTGGTTGGTTGGTTGGTTTGGTTTGTTTTTTTTGTTTTTTTTTAACTCTGAATAATTCTCCATTGTATAAATGTATCACTTTTTTAAATCTCTTCTTTGGTCAGTGTATCTGGTTTCATGTTGAGGTTTTTGATACACTTAGACTAGCATTTTGTGCAGGGTGGTAGATATAGATTTACATCCAGTTAGACTAGCACCATTTGTTAAAGATGCTTTCTTTTCTCCATTGACTAGTTCTGGATTCTTTATAAAAACTCAGGTGTGTGGATTTACATCGGGGTCTTCAATTCGATCCCATTGATCAGCCTGCCTGTTCTTATGCCAATACTGTGAGGGTTTTATTACTATAGTTCTGTAGCAGAGCTTGAAATCGGGGAAGTTAACATCTTTTATTGTACAGGGTTATTTTTAGCTCCCCTGGCCTTTTGTTTTTCCATATGAAGCTGAATATTATTCTTTCAAAGTCTGTAAAAAAAAAAAAAAAAAAAAAAAAAAAAAA
>CACVCL010030412.1:0-49658 GCA_902729485.2 Mus minutoides
AAAAAAAAAAAAAAAAATCTATGAATAAATCTTACCAAAGATGTGAAAAACCTCTAAAAGATACTTACAAAACACAGAGTTAAAGAGACTGGAGAACACAATTGAATGTAGAAAGACATCCAATGTTCACAGATTGGCAGAATTAATATTATGGAAGTGGCCAAATTTCCTGAAAGCCACCCAGAGATTGGATGCAATCTCTACCACAATTCCAATGACATTCTTCACAGAACTAGAAAAGAGAAATCTAAGATTCATATGGAAGCACAAAAGATTTGAAGAGCGCACATTATTATTTTCAATATCATTTCTTAAGAGCCACAATTTCTTTTCAGTACTAGGGGTTGAACTTAGGGCTTTGCGTATGTCAGGCAAGAAAAATACAGCTATTTTGAACAAAATTAGTAATGCTAGAATTTCTAATTTTTTAATGTGAGTTTTCTTATTTTTTTGGTTTGTTTGGTTGACAGATTTTTTTAGTATCATTTATCATGTCAAAGAACCAATTCTCTTTCATTGATTCTTTGTAATATTTTTTGAATTTCCTTTTCATAAATTTCTGCCCTGATCCTTGTTATTTTCTCCAGATACGGATTTGGGCTTTGATTTGTCTTATTTTTCTAAGATGCACCACTAAGTTATTTATATGGATTTCTCTGGCTTTTTTCTTTTAAAAAATGTTTGTTTGTTTGTTTGTTTGTTTATTTATTTATTTTATGTATATGAGCACATTGTCACTCTCTTCGGACACACCAGAAGAGGACATCAGATCCCACTACAGATGGTTGTGAGCCATTATGTGGTTGCTGGGAATTAAACTAGGGACCTCTGGAAGAGCAGCCAGTGTTCTTAACTGCTAAGCCATCTCTCCACCCCCACCCCCCATTCCTTTATTTTATTGGTTTTTCTGAGGTAAAGTTTCTTTGTGAAACAGCCTTGTCTATCCTGGAAGTAGTTCTGTAGACCAGGCTGACCTTGAACTCACAGAGATCCTCCTGACTCTGCCTCCAGCGTGCTGGGATTAAAGGAGTGAATCTGCCACCAGCCTAGCAGATGTTTTAATGTCGCTTTCGCAGCCACAGCGTTCCCTCTTAGAACGGTTTTCATTGCCTCATAGGTTGGTTCCCAGTTTGCCTTGCTATTGACACTATTGACTTCGAGTTCCTTTCTGGTCAGATCGAATACAGGAAATACTTTCAATTAAAATAAGCCTGTTTGCCGGGTGTGGTGGTGCACACCTTTAATCCCAGCACTCGGGAGGCAGAGGCAGGTGGATTTCTGAGTTCGAGGCCAGCCTGGTCTACAAAGTGAGTTCCAGGACAGCCAGAGCTACACAGAGAAACCCTGTCTCGAAAAAAAAAAAAATAAGCCTGTTTGCTCGCTTCATATTCTGCAGTTCTGAGAAGCATCCCGTAAGAGTACTGTGGAGTGTTTGAGTGGAATATTCTAGCGATGTCTGTTGTCCCCGTTTCACCTATAAGGACATTTAACTCTGGTTTCTGTCGTTGTTTTTACTGTTCTGTTTCTCTGAATGACTTGTCCATCAGTGAGTGTGAGTATCTTAGTTTGGGTTGAACTGCTGTGAAAAGACATCGAGGCAACTCTTATAAAGGAAAACATTTAATTGGGGCCGGCTTATAGTTTCAGAGGTTCAGTCCACTATCTCAGCAGGAAGCATGGCAGCAGCCAGGCAGACATGGTGCTGGGGGAGCGAGTGTTCTACATCTTTATCCGAAGGCAGCCAGAGTCTCTCTTGTACAGGCAACCAGGAAGAGATGCTTGTTCCACGTTGGGCAGAACTCGAGCGTAGGAGCCTCAAAGCCCACCCGCACAGTGACACACTTCCTCCAGCAAGGCCACACCTCCTCCAGCAAGGCCACACCTCCTCGGAGTACCACTCCCTGGGCCAAGCATATTCAAGTCACCCCAGTGAGATATTGAAGTCATCCAATGGCATATTAATACTTGATCTCAAATTATGCTAAAGAACCATTATGACAAGAATGACACCACGCTGACACAGAATCTGCCATGAACAACAGTGAAACAGGACAGAGGAGCTGGAGATGACTAAACACAAAGCAGCCATCTGACTTTTGACAAAGGTATCAAGTTCATACACTGGATACAAGACAGTCTTTTTTCAAACACTCAATTAATATGCATCAGCAACTTTAATATAAGACCTGAAACTTTGAAACTACTACAGGAAAATACAGGAGAGACACTTTAAGACATTGGCACAGGCAAAGATTTTCTGAAAAGGCTGTACAGGAATTATATAATAAGAATTTACAAATTGAACCTCATCAAATTAAAATTATTTTGGTGTATCAAAGAAAATGACAGCATTAAGAGATAGCCTATAGCTTATAGAATGGAAAACAATCTTTGCTAATCATCTGATAAGGGAACATATGAAAAATTCTAAATAATTGTCCTGGATATTTTTATGCCAGCTTGACCCAAGCTTCTGTGAGAGGGAACCTCAATTGAGAATTGCCTCTGTAAGATCCAGCTATAGGCAGGCCTGTAGGGCATTTCCTTAATTAGTGATTGATGGGGAAAGGCCCAGTCCATTGTGGGTGTGGCCCCTGGCCCAGTGGTCCTGGGCTCTATAAGAGACAAGCTGGGAAGCAAGCCAGTCAGCAGCGCCCTTCTCTGACCTCTGCATCAGCTCCTGCTTCAAGGTTCCTGGCCTGCTTGAGTCTCTGTCCTGGCTTGCTTTGATGATGAGCTGTGATGTGGAAATGTAAAGAGAATAAACCCTTTCCTCCCCAATACCTCACGGTGTTTGATCACAGCAGTAGAAACCCTAATAAGAACAACAGTGAACCACGGAAAGAACAAATAGCCCAATCAATAAAGGAACAAATGAGCTAACAGACACTTTCCAAGTCAAGAAACACACGTGTCCAATAAGCACATAAAACAATACATACACTTATTCAACAATTCTAATATGCTTTAATTGAATTGGAATTACATCACCTCTCCCTTTTCTCCCTCAGTTACTCCTCCTCTTTTCTTTGATTATTATTATTAGACATATATATGTATATACATGCCTGTGTATACACACACACATATAGACACACACACACACACACATATATATGTCTAATTATATATGTGTGTGTGTGTGTGTGTGTGTGTGTGTATTGCTGAGCCTGTTTTTTTGTTGTTGTTCAATAGTTTTCGTCATGAAAGAAATGAAAGTTGAGATTACAATGAAATTCTGTCTCACCCCAGTCAGAATGGGCGCCAACAAGAAAGCAGATGCTGGCAAAAACATAGAGAAGGAGGGGTCCTCACACACTGTGGGTGGGGATGTAAATTGATGCAGCCTCTATGGAAATCAGTACGAAAAGTCCCCCAAAGTGTAAGCCAGCCTGCTGTATGATCGTCGGTATATTCCTGAAAGGATAAGAGGCAGTGCACAGCAGGAACAACAGGGGTGCCTCTCAGCGAGTACAGTGTTTGACTAGTGTGCATCAAAGCCTGGCTGCATTCAGTTCCGAGTACCTCATCAGCAGGGCATAGTGGCACACACCCACAATCCTAGCACTCAAGTGATGCAGGAGAGAGAATCAAAAGTTCAAGGGCATCCTCCGTGTGTGGAGGCCAGGCTGGGAAGAAGGCAGGAGGAAGAGGAGAAAGCAGAGGTAGACCCAACAGCAGGGGCAATTTCCACACTCACGTCTGATGTAGTTTATTCACAACAGTAAAATCCATAGAACTGGTCTAGACACTCATCAGATGAAGAAATAAAATGTATGGTATGTAGCTATAATGGAGTATTATTCAGCCACGAAAAAAAAAGAACAAAATCATGCAACTGACAGAAAAATAGATAAGACTAGAGATCATCATGCTTAGTGAAGAGAGCCGGGATCAGAAAGAGAAGTACTGCGTGTTTTCTTCCATGTGTGGAATCTACAGGAAGAGAGCAAGAAGAAGGAGGGATCGTTAAGACATAGGAAGGAGACCACTGGGAGGGGTGAGGGATGATGGTGCGGGAAACATGGATGAGTAAATATGATCAACATATACATACATATATGCATATGTGATATATATATATATATATATATATATATATATATATATATATATATATATATACACATACACATATATGAAAAGGTCATTTTTTTAATAGTTAGTATAACCTGATAAAAATTCCTGATGCTTTGGCAGATTAAACTATTGTAACCTTTTAAATATACATTCTTATGCATTGGTGAGGCAGAAGACTGTAAAAATGTTCTCTCTACCACTTACCATTTATTCTACTGTGCTTTGTTTAAGCCCTTTGATGATGATTTCCCTTATTATCTGCCACATGGTTCAGTCCATAATCATACTGGCAGGGAGCACGGTGGTACACATGGAGCTGGAGCAGGGGCTGAGAGCAATATCTCTCACATGCTGCTGGATGACAAAGGTCAACCAAGATTGCCTTGGCCTGGTATGGGCTTTGGGAACCCCAAAGCCCAATCCTAGAAACACATTTCCCCCAAAAAGGCCACACCTTCTCCAACAAGGCCACACTTTCTCTAACAAGGCCACGCCTCTGAATCCTTCTAATCTTTTCAAACAGACCCACTTCCTGGTGACTAAGCACTCAAGTATGTGAGTGGTGGGGGTGGGGACGAGGAGCATTTTACTAAAACACACACACAGTGCACAGCAAATACCTTATCAGATGTAAAGGTGGACGTAGCAGAGACATCAGTGCCCATGGATGTACTAAAGGCCATTGGCCTTGAATTGTCCTCCTGATGATGTATAGTCTGGTCCACGATAAGTTAGTCTGCTTGGAACATAATGCCACTAATATTCCAGGTTTTGTATTTCCCTATTTAAAAACCACTGTTCTGTTGTTCATTAAAAGACTGCTATTTCAAAATGGTGGGGAGGAGTGGGGACTGGGGTAAGGGACTGAATACAACTATGCTTCCCTTAGGACCACGCCTGGCAATCAAGTATTGGCTGCAGTCCTTCATCCCTGCCTCCCTGCATGTCTGCTGCAGGGTCCAGCCTTGGGAAGTGCAATGCATTCCTGTGGCTATCATCTCCACTGACTGAGTCATGTCTTGGGAAGTCCTTTTGAAGAGCTCATGGGGCTAAGAGCCCTGCCTGCCCTCTCAGACAAGAACAAAAGCTGGTAATGGCTGATGAAGACCCAGGACAACCTCTCAGTCTAAGAATTGGTTCAGGAGAGAGAAAGCTTGGCAGGTTTCTGGTTTATCACGTGATAGGAGAATGTCACATGATTGTACAGATCTCTGCTCGTTCAGATTTGTGTCTATGGAGTTGGAGAGATGGCTCAGCAGTTATGACTAGACACAATTCTTATAGAGGATCTGAGTTCAGTTCCCAGCACCCGAGTCAGGCAGCTCACAACCACTTGAAACTCTAGCTCCACTGGGGATCTGATGCTCTCTTCTGGTCTTTGTGGGTACTGCACTGAAGTGTATAGACCCATACATATATACACATAATTAAAATAAATCTTTAAGAAAAATTACAAAGTTCTGTCTAAAATTCACAATTTCATCAAGACTTGTGCCTTATATCTTTCAAAAGTGAAAACACAAAACCTGAGGGCTGGGGTGTTTTTAAGAGACTTCTTTGGGGATGAGGGCACTGTCAATTCTAGGGAACACCCACAGAACATCAGCCTGGATGGAAATAATAAAGTACTTCCACACACACTGGGCACCTTGCTTCACTCGCAGCTAAACTGCCCTTGGCCTGAATTTGGTTATCTTAGGGTTTTATACTAAGACATCAGTGGGAGTAGACCCATATTGACAATTGCTATTCTAAACCACTGTGATGAGATCATGTCTTAATCCTAGTAAACAAAGATAATTCATAGCTCCATTAAGGGTGTAAACATGAGAGAAGTCTACCTAATTGAAAGGTCCTGTGGACAGCAACCCTGCCTGTCATTGTCCTAGCCACGTGACTTGGTGCATGGTTAGCCGTGAAGCACTTGGGGACTTGACTTTGACTTTGAAAGCCCTCTTTTTGCTTTGCTCTCAAGTAAATGCCATTCAGATCTCCAGACACAGATTTCAAGGAGACTATGGAGAGACAGTTGAGAACAGCAGGGCAGTTTCACAGAAAAAAAAAAAAACTGGGGGTGCTGCACTGCCTTAGAAGCAGCTTTGGGGTTACAGCGATGTGCATCTTTGATTCCTTATTTTCTTCTTGTGTTACCAGGGGTTTGAACTCGATGCCTTGCTTGCGCATACTAGGCAAGTGCTTTCCCACGGAGCAACACCCAGACATCTAGGTGTGTCTTATTCTCTATCTTAGCTCACCCTGGCTTCATTGTGGCTGGAACGCCTGCACCTGCTGCATCCTCTCCAGTTTGTATGTTGGAAACTGACCATCAAGATGGCATCATTAAGGGACGTAGCCTTTGGGAAGGGGACTACTGAGGACAGATTCTCAGTGGGATTAATTCTATTAAAGAAGTCGATTTTCCCTTCCCTTCTACCTTCTGAGGACATAGCCAGATGGTTCTCTCTTTGAAGGCCACAGCAAACTAGCTCTCTCCAGACATCTGGTCTGCTGGCAACTTATTCTTGGGCTTCCCAGCCTCCAACAACTACAAGCAATAACGTCTCCTGTTTGCAATTTAACCACACTAAGGTACTTTGTTACAGGAGCCCAAACTGACTAACAAGGTAATAGACTGCATATGACTTATAAAAACAGATAATCATTGTTTAGGTAATGGCGTTCTAGATCTACAGTGGTGGTCCCCTTCTTCAAAGGTGTGACACTGACACGTGGTGGAAAGGAGAGACACTCTACTCTGCCTGGAGTGTGTGAGGACAGAGCTCTTGTGATCTGGTTGTCTCATAAAGGCCTCGATCTCTGAACACCACCGCTTAGAGATTATGTCTTAGCAGGATTTTAGGGAGGCAAAACTTCCAGCCCTGGCAACCCTAAAAACATACTGAGTTTACCCACACTTGTCTTGTTAGATATTGCATGTAGTTCTTATTATTATTCATTTGAGTCCTTTATAAAGCAGGCATAGTGATCATCACTGCCTTCTAAGAGTGTCTTCTTTTAAATATTTACTTTGTTTTTATTTATGTATCTGTGTGTGTGTGTGTGTGTGTGTGTGTGTGTGTGTGTGTGTGTGTGTGGTCAAGGGAGCTAGAAGAGGGTGTCATAGCCTGTGAAATTGGAGTTGCAGGCCTCATCCCTTCTGCGTCTCCTTCCCCAGCTCTGCACGCCTCAGCCTCTCTGCACTGGCTTCTGAGACCTGCTCCCTGCTTACTCCCCACTGGGATTCCACGAGTGAAGGTTCCTCTGGAAGGGGATCACAGAGTTGGCCATGATCTCAGCCATCACTGCATGCTCTGCTTCTGTCTCCTGTGCCCTCCCCACCTTCTCCACCTGTCCTCCATAGGTCCTGGCTGATCCAGCTTTTCCTGGCCCGAGGGACCTCTGCTCTTGGGGAGGAAGCTCCCACAGCTCCAGTCAACCTAGCTCTGCATCCCAAGGGAAGTCTGGGAACAGAATCTATGATGGGATTAATATGGCTCCCTCTTAGTTAGGGCTTCTATTGCTGTGAAGAGACACCAAGACCAATGCAACTCTTATAAAGGAAAACATTTAATTGGGGCTGCTTACAGTTCAGAGGTGTAGTACATTATCATTACAGTGGGAAGCACGGCAGCATGCAGGCAGACAGGGTGCTGGAGAGGTAGCTGAGAGTTCTACATCTGGATCCTCAAACAGCAGGAAGAGACAGTGACTCACTAGGTCTGGCTTGAGTTTTTGAGACCTCAAAGCCCACCCCCAGTGATGCACATCCTCTGCCAAGGCCACACTCAAGCTGAGAAGGCCACACCTCCTAATAACACCACTCCCGATGGACCTATGGGGGCCATTTTTATTCAAACCAGCACTCTTCCAGAAGACTGGGTGTTAGAAACTTCCTTCCCATTGCAATAGGATTGGGAGGTGGAGCCTAAGAGGTGATTTGGGCTTGAGAGCTTTGCCTTTATAGATGGCCTATTGTATCTATCAACAAGGTGGGTCATAAGAGAACTCACCCTTCACCTGTGCTGTGTGATGGCTCCCATCATATTAGACAAGATAGCCCTGAGCAGACTCAGGCTCTGATATTGGATTTCCCATCTCCAGAGTCAAGAACTGTCACAAATGACCACATCAGGTTTTCAGTTAGAGGAGAGGGAGGGCAAGGCTGCAGCTGTTGATAGAACGCTTTGGCCACAAGACAGGAATCTTACAATTGTCCTTGCTTGGTCAGCCAGTGATCCCAGAGAGGAAGGAAAGAGACTTAAGAACTGCCGTTAGTCCCTTATGGATGCAAACAATATACTCATTCCACCCCATAGAGAGTCCCCGACAACCATTCTTCACATAGGTACCCCATTTCCCGCGGCAGAGTGTCTTGTCCTTTGCTGTTTTGAAATAAGCAGTCCGGTGTGTAGGGATCAGGCTACGGTCTGTTTCTGCCTTCTGTCTTTCTACGCTAAGAAATCTAACAGCTCTGGAACCTAGACCTTGGTCTGGGACGGTTCTACCTCCTGGCTGTGGGATTTCACACCCTAGGAGTTCTAGGTGGGGCTCCTGCACCCGAGCAATCTGGGCATGGAGCGTGCCCTCAGCTCACGCATGCTCAGAAGTCTGCTTTCGCCTTGCCTTCTCCCAGTCCCTGAGGACTTAAAAGTCCTGGCATCTTTGATGTGTCAGCTTGCTTTTTCTGAGGGAAACCTTGAAGTCTTTTTCCTGGTCGTACATGAACTTCTACCCTTCAGGCACTGCTACTCCCTGTGCTCTTTTCCCCTGTGACAAAACCATTTTCTTTTGGTGCCAGGCTCTGATCTTTCCCCTGCTCTATGTGATGCTCCCCCCCACCCCCCAGCTTCCTCCCCGAGCCTTTCTTAGCGGAGCCTCCAGTACTGTTGTCAATGATGGCTCAGCTTATTGAAGTCCAAAGGTCCCAAATAAATTAGGCCCAGAGAGTATAGATTCAGATGAATGTGTGAATTCACAATTGGGGTTAAAGAGGCTGAAACTTATGTGTCCTGAGGCAGCTGTACATTCACGGCTTAGTTTGCATGCGTCTGATGGGTGGCCAGACATTTACAAGAAGGAACCCAGGGGGTCTCACCAGTTCTTTGTTTCCCTGATGGCCACATGTTTCTTTTAATTTCTAAAACCGTGAGGGAAGCTAGGATCATCAAATTAAAACCACCGAATGCGGGGATTTGATGACATCAGGTTCCATGTTTCTGAGATGCAAATTGTTGTTTGCTTCGTTTTGCTTTGCTTTGGATTCTTTTAAAAGATTTATTTTATTTCTATTTATGTGTACTGTGAGGTCCCTCAACAAACCAGAATGTGTGCCTATGTGGGTGTATGTGTTCACAGGTGGCTGTGGAGATTAGAAGAGGATCTGTCGAAGATCCCCTGGAGTTGGGGTTCTAGGCCAGCCATGTTGTGGGTGATGGGAACCAAACTCTGGTCCTTTGAAAATGCAGCAAGCTTCCTTAACCATTGAGCTTCCCCTTCGGTCCTTGAGTTGGATTTCTTAAAACAAGGATTAGTCAGATAGCCCAGACTAGGGTAGAGCTCACTAGGAAGCCCAGATTCGCTTTGAACTCTCAGGGATCCTCCTGTCTCAGTTTAGGATTGTAGGCCTGAGCTACATCTGGTTTTAAAATCATCTTTGCTGGGCGTGGTGGCGCACGCCTTTAATCCCAGCACTCGGGAGGCAGAGGCAGGTGGATTTCTGAGTTTGAGGCCAGCCTGGTCTACAAAGTGAGTTCTAGGACAGCCAGGGCTATACAGAGAAACCCTGCCTGGAAACCAACCAAACAAAAACAAACAAACAAACAAACAAACAAACATCATCTTTATCCCTAAAACTAGATGAATTCCAAGACCAGTGAGTGTAACACTACGTCAGATACTCTTCTGTTGCTGTAATAAACACCATGTTACAAAGCAACTCATAGAAGGAAAAGTTTGTTGGGACTTATGGTTGCGGAGGGAGGGTCCATAACGGAGGGTGGGGGCGGGGGAACAGGTGCAGAAGGCTGGAGCAGGAAGCTGGGTGGTCACCTTTTCAACAGCAAACATGAATCTTAGAGTGAGCTGAGGTGGAGCAGGGGTATTAAAGCCTCAAAGCCCACCTCCAGTGACGAACCTCTTCCAGTTCAGTGCCATCTCCCAAAGGTTTTCCAACCTCCCCAAAGATTGCCACCAGCTGGGGACTGAGTGCTCAAATATGGGAGCCCATGGGGGACATTTCTCCTTCAAACTCACACACGGCTTATTATTGCAATAAACAACATTGTTTCTTCTCGGTGGTGATTTGTAAATAATGCATCTTGCGATGAAAAGAGTCTTCTATTTGAGGAAATACGGTATGTGGGTTGATGTGATGCAAATCCAGGATTAGCATCAGCATGACCGGGAGCAAAGTTAACAAAATGGAATTATGGTGATAAATACAATCCAGTCCTGCACTTAAGTTAAAAAAAAAATCAATTGACCAAGTAAAAGATGAAGACAAATTGGCTTCAATTCAGTTCTTGTCACAGTGGAAGCAATAGGTTTGAGGAACCTGCTACAAGAGTTAGCATGTCACTAAAGAGCTAATAGCAGGCCAGGCTGTGCTGACAGGAGGACCATCCTGGACAGACGAAGCTCACTGTCATTCTCTGCAGTCAGAGGAGTTTGAAATACTTTATTGCGGTGTGTTAAGAGGCCCATTAACAAGCCAGAGTACACACATTTATTGAGACTGGGGTTATGATGTGAGGTGTCCTTATAAGAAACAGCTTGAGTAAATGGGTTGTTGAATTTATTGTGAGAAAAGTATTGGATGCATTCTTCTCCGGGTGAGTCCAGGGATACTTTTCTTTCATTTCCAGGTCTAGAAAGAGCTGTGTTTTCTCTTTGTTCTTATGGAGACTGGCTTGCAAGGTTGCCCAAGTTTCCCTTTTCACCTTTGCTGCTAGGGAATTCACCAGGCAAGTTTGGTCTCTACACCGAACCAAGTTCAAACTGACAGGAATGTGTTCAGGCAGTAAGTAGACTTACTGTGGCTCACCATTTTCTGCCTTTTCTTCATTAATACTTTCCCCATTGCTTTTTATAGTATTGCTGTATAATTTGCAAGCCCCTTTGAGTCTCTTTTTGGAGATATGAACGAATAAACACCAAAATAACTGTGTGGGAAAACGAATGCATAGCGTATTCAGAGCATCTCTTCTTCCCAGTAAAGGGGATGACAAGAAATTATTCTCCAGAGATTAGGCTGAAGGAGCAGGAGCTATTTCAAACAAACAAACAAACAAACAAACAAAACCAGAAAACCCACTGGGAATCTCGTGTGGTCCTCATTGCAAGGGAGAAGAGGAAGACAAAGAAGAGGACAGGAGAAGGGGGGTGGGAGATGAGAAAGGGAAGAGAGAAGGAGGGGGAGGGGAGAGAGAAAATAGCAGAGGAAGAAAGGGAGAGAGGGAAAGAAGAGAGGGAAGGGATAAAGGCAGGCAGGCAGGAAAGGCTTGCTAAATATCTAAGCTGTTCTGATTAGAGAGCATTGTTTAGGGGCACTGAGCTCCATGCTGTGTGGGGGTACTGAACTCTATGCTGTGTGGGGGTACTGAGCTCCATGCTGTGTGGGGGTGCTGAGCTCCATGCTCTGTGGAGGTACTGAGATCCCCACTGCAGAAGTACTAATGTTGGAGCTGGCTGGCCACCTGTCAGGGAGATAGGGTCCTTGAGGGATGACGACTTCTGTCCACCGGTGAGTCAGCATTTTGTGAGAAGAAAACAGGGTTGAGCAAAGAGGGACACCTGCTAAGGGTGCTTTTGAGGATGGGATGGAAAGAGGCCTGTAGGGACAGAAAGCTGCTTCTCAGAGGCGGCTGCCAGCCTCCTTGGGGGCACCCTTCCAAACGCAGCACAAAGAAAAATCGAGAGACATAAGCACTGGCCTCCAGCCGGCTGGCCAGCTCCATGGTTCTCTCAATCCAGGGACAGAAACGTGGCACTAGGAAGTCCCCGGAGTCCTTTAAAATCCCCATCTTCAGCTGGGATTCCGCCCTTCACTCTGATTGGCCAGAAATGACTTCATTACCTCTCACTGGAGCCCGGGTTGCCCCCATTGCCCCTTCACTCTGGCCTAGTCCCGTTGACTGCAAAATGACAGCATCACTAGCTGGCCTGTAACCCTGGCCCCAAGTTCACAGTTTCTGGTGGTCTGAAGTCTAGAGGCCCCTGGGCTTCTCAGGGGCTTCTTCCCTGACTTCATTAGCCATGCAGATTTATGCAGACTTCTCCCTGCTACGTTAATATTCAATGTTTCTCTTTCTCTCCAATCTGCTTTTAGCGGATATTTTCCCAATCGGCCTCACACCCACTAGCAGTGTGGTGGACAGCTGGGTATGGGGACCACAGGGGCGCCTGTGCACAGATGGAACTGGTGGAGGGGAAGGGAAGGTACCCCTCACCCCACCCCACCCCACCCCCGGGCCTCCGGAGCCCAGCTGCTGAGTGAATCAGCCAAGAGTAGGAGGGGAGTTAGGATAAGCCCCACCAGACAAGGCTAAACACAGACCTGGCCTCCCCCCCCTCCCCGTGCTCTGTGGATTAGGGCCTTTCCTGCCTCTGCCCTGTGTATGTTCCCACTTAGCAGTTTGTCACAGGTCCCCCAGCCACTCCCGGGGGGGGCTAGTTCTCCATCCATGTTACACAGTTTGTTTGTCTTCCTTCTCGATAGACCTGTGGGGGGTGGGGGAAGCGCCTACAATGTGACCTAGCTTCCCTTCTTCGCCTTCCACAAAGGGTGGCAAGGCCCGGCCAGCAGGGTCTAGGATCTTAAGAATTTACAGCCTGAGCCCTCAGGAGATTGGAGCTCCGCCAAAGCCATAAACTTCGTTGGAAGTGCTGTGTGATGGTTTATGGTGGGAGGCAGACACAGCTTCTTGGCCCTGGGCCTGCCCTCTCTTTACAGAGTCTTTCTGTCAGCCATTCTGTTCAGATCCTTCACCCATGGGTGGGCAGGAGCGCCAAGCCACAGGAAGCAAGCAGGCTTAGAGCCTTTATCCTGGGAGTCCTCACTCACAGATGCCCTCGCATACCCTAGTACTTAGTGCTCAAGTCCTTATAAATACCAAGATCCTGACATGCTCAGCTTTTAATGTGCCCAAGACCTCACAGGCTGGAGCCCCTCAAAGCTGAGGCCCAACACATCCTGGCTACGACATGGCCTGGTGCTCCCATAATGCTCCTCCCCCACCACAGGTGCTCACGCACTTTGGTACCCACCTCGTGCCCTTACACTCATGTCTTCCCATAGTGAACTGCTTACACACCCAGGTCCTCACAGGCCCAGGTCCTAATGCACTCTAGTTTTTATTCATATGCCCAGATGCCTTCGTGCTTGGGTCTTCCACACCCAGGTACCCCCATAACCCAGCTCTTCATCTGCTATGCTTAATCCTGATTGTCACCTTGACTGGACCAAAAGTCACCTAGGAAAGGACCCCTGGTGTTCCTTCGCTCAGGTCCCTCACACATTCTGGTGTTCTCACACCCGAGGCCTCACAGACCTAAGTGCTTCCACTCCCCAGAGAACGCACACTCAGGTGCACACTCACCAGGGACTTAAAGATCCAGGACCCCACTCCTCCAGGCCTCTGCCTCACCTGTGTCTTCACATGTCTAGCCGTTCACACACCGAGAGTCCATGCAGCCTGCTTCTCCTATGTGTGCCTGTCAGGGACAATCACAGAAGACAGAATGTCCAGAGCAGGGCACACATTCCTATCCAAGGTAAACCATCTAGGAGGGTGAGGAGCTTTCCCTGGTGCCCACTGTCTACTGGGAATCTGCAATTGAACTTCAAAAGTAGCTTTTGGGGGACAAGACCACGAACAAGTTTCCTAGAGAGGGCATCTGCACACTCCCTGGCATTAAACATACAAGTAATACACATACATACATGCAAGCAAAACACACATATGCAGAAAATAAAGCTTTAATTTTTTGTTTTTTAGTTTGTTTTACTTTGCTTTGTTTTGTTTTGAGATAAGATTTCTGTGTAGCCCTGGCTGTCCTGGAACTCACTCTGTAGACCAGTCCGGCCTCAAACTCAGAAATCTGCCTGCCTCTGCCTCCTAAGTGCTGGGATTAAAGGCATGCGCCACCATGCCCGGCTTCCTGGCATCCATCTTAACAAGGCTGTCATATCTCTGGTTAACTTGAAGACCTATTCTAACCTCCTTTAATGGCAAGAAGCCTGTGCCTGTCTTCCAGACTCAAATTTCATTCCCATATATTCTTGAGGTACCCTCCACCACTCCCAGCCTCTCTTCCTAACTCCGTTGAAACAGTCACAGGGGCTAACCTCTGCCTCCAGCTACTAGGGGCTCCACAACATAGTCCCTTGACCCCCCTGCTGTCTTTTGACCCTATTGCTCAGAAGAGAACAGGCCTTTCCCTTAGTCCCTCATTGTGGAAAAAAAAAAGTCAGAATGTAGACATTTAAATTTTTTTTTTTACCCAAAGATGAGGTTACCTGTGTTATAACACCCACCAGAACAAGAAAAGCATGTACCTCAGTCTCGAAGGGAGACTTGGCTGGACATGAAATGTCCCCATAGGCATATGATCCTCAGCTAGTGACACTGTCTAGGGAGGATGGGGGTTTTGGTGCGAGAGACATGGCTGACAGAGTTAGACCACTGGAATTGGGCCTGGGAGGGCTGCAGCCTGGCCTTGTCTTCCTGGTGGAGGGTATCTCTCCCTTCTGCCTGCAGCCTCCAGATGGCAAGCCACACCACAAACTCCTGCTTCTACCAACACGGCTGTCCACCCGGCCATGATGACTGTGTCCTCAACTAAGATCTAAAATTAGCTTATCCTCCCTTACGTTGCTTCTGGTAGGTGTTTGGTTACATGACAAGGTAACTTAGTATGGAGGGAGACCCAGAAAACACACCGGTATCCTTAGCATATAGGCCATTGTTTCTGACTCCTAGCTTGTCACTCAGGACAAGGCCAGCCTCCCTCCTCACATCTGAGTATGAATTTATATGCAGACCATATAGTGCCTCAGTATCACTGAACGAAGCCTGGGCTTCCCTTCTCAAGACTGGGGTAAAAGAAACTGTAATTCTTTTTGAGTGGATTCCAGGTCTCATCGCCTGTGGGAGAGAGGATTATAGTTGCCCAGGATGATTGACAGTGGGTTGGTCAAATCAGGTGTGGACCCTAAGAAGGATTCAGCCATCATCCTGGCTTCTATGTCCTTCCATCTGCTCACCCCCAACCTTTCCCTTCACTCTGCCTCAGTGTGAGCTCAGACCTTGTCATCGCAGAGAAGAGCACCAGCTCTGAAATTTCCCTTTCAGAGATCCCAGGAGGCTATGCAAAGACGTGAAAGGACCGCCAATGAAGAAAGTCAGTGTGCAAAGGCTACATGCTGTCAGGTTCTAACTCGTTGACACTCTGGGAAAGACACAGTAGCAGGGACAGTAAAAGGATTAGCGGTTGCCAAGGGTTCGAGGAAGGGAGGGGAAAACACGGCAGTGAAAGTATGTTGTATGATTCATAACTGTGGTCCTATTTTATTTTATTTATTTTATTTTTATTTTTAATTTTAATTTTTTTTTTTCGAGACAGGTTTCTCTGTGTAGCCCTGGCTGTCCTGGAACTCACTCTGTAGACCAGGCTGGTCTCAAACTCAGAAATCCACCTGCCTCTGCCTCCCGAGTGCTGGGATTAAAGGCGTGTGCCACCACGCCCTTATTTTATAATATATGTGTCAAGTCTCATAGAATGTAATGCAGACATGAACCCCAATGTAGACTACAGGCTTTGAGTGACAGCGATGTCTATGATGCAAGTGCACTGCTCTATGGGGGACAGCCGCACATGTGTAGGGTAGCGATGTGTGTGAAACGCCCATCTTCTTTGCAGTTTCATTGTGTCTGATGCTATGATACTGAATCAAAACCATAGAGCTTTCCTGCTCCTGTGCCCAGTGGTATATTTCTAAAGAGACTTTATGGCAGGCTGCATTAGTATTCAGAAGCCTAACTGGGCTGTCCAGAGCTGCCTTTCGCTCCTAGTTCCTCCTCCCTCTAGACAGGTAGCTAGCTCATAGCTTCCGGTTCTCGTGTCCAGATTTCAACACTTCTCTGCCATGGTGCCCACTGTGGTTTGAATATGAAGTGCTTTCCCATCCCCCATCTCGCCTCCCAGACTCCAAGGTTTCCATGTTAAGAGCTTGGATCCCAGCTAGTGGCACTGTCGAGAGTAGGATGGATCATCTAAGAACTAATTTTGCTAGTGACTAATCCACTTATGGATTAGGTCATGGCTGGGTAGGTTATGCAAGTGAGATCTAGTGGGTCATACGGTGTGCTCAGCAGGTTCGTCTTGTCTCTGGTGTCTCATCTTGCTTCCTTTACCTCCTGGCTGCCGTGAGGTAAGCCCCTGTGTTCTACCATGCACTTCCGGCTGTGACCTTCTGCCTCACGCAGGCTCAGAAGCAATGGAGCCCCGCTCACCGTAGCCTAAACCCTTAAAACCTGTGGGCTCTATCAAGCCTTTGCTCCTTTAGGTTGTCTTTTCATGTATTTTGTCACGGTGATCAAAACTGACTAGAGAAACCCCCCTTTTCACAAGTGAGCTTGCTTCTCACTTCCTGTTTCCTGGAGGACGCGGAAGTGTTGAGGTAGGAATTACTTCTTCCTCCCGTCACCACCCAGCATCCAGTCTGCATTCCACCAGCCTCCCCGTCTAATGGCCTGAAGTCTTTCTCCTGCTCAAATATTTATTTTATTTTATTTTATTTTATTTTATTTTATTTTATTTTATTTTATTTTATGTGAATGAGTGTTTTGTCTGCCAAGTGTGTTTGTGCCTCACATACATGCAGTACCCACGGAGGCCAGAAGATGGCGTCTAAAGCCCTGGAACCATAGTTATAGACAATTGTGAGCTTCAGCGTGGGTGCTGGCAACTGAACTTTGGTGCTCTGAGAAAGCAGCCAGCACTCTTAACCATCTCTGCAGGCTCTTTTTCTCCTAATCAAAGCCATGCCTTCGGTGTGAAGCTCTCTCTTTCCTGTTTGAAGACTTGAATCCCGCAGGAATCACCAACCCAGCCTCAAGTACATCTGGCAGCACCAAGCTCAGACCATACCAGGGCATGCATACCACTTACTGTCAGAATGACAAAAGGCAGGGGGAAAAACGATGACCACAGTCATTACCCATCAGAGAAGTGTCATCAAAACCACAGTGAGAAGCTGTGTTACACCTGCTCAGAGAGTTACAATCAAAAAGACAGATCATAACAAGAAAAGGTGAAGATATTGGAACCCTTCTTTATTGCTAAATGTAAAGGGGTATAGATGTTTTGGAAAGCAGCTTCTCAAAAATAAAATAAAATAAAATAAAATAAAATAAAATAAAATAAATAACCATAGGGGAGTCAGTGATTGATTTTATATATATCCCTGTCCCAGCAGTGTTACGCACAGTGGTCAATGAGTTTAGCCCTCCAAATGTCCTTAAACTGGTGGATGGGGAGACAAAGTGCGGTGTATCCATGAAATGAATATTCTCTCTTGTAATAAAAGGAATAATCTGATTGACACTGTACCAAGAATAAGCCTTGACAAGCGTGCTGAACCAAAATAGCCCAACACAAAGGAATGCCTGTTGTTGGATTCTGTGGCTAATCCGTGTAGGGCTTCATTCTGAGGGGATAGCTGAACTTGATTTTACTCTGACTGTACAAGCATGTGAATATGCATTTAAAACATCTCCAGCCTTGGTAGCCAGCATATGCTCACAGTCTCAGCACTCAGGAAGCTGAAGGAGGAAGAGCTCAAGATGGAGACCAGCTTGGGGGTATATAGCCTTAAAAAGAAATAAGTAGGACTTCTGCTTCTGGTTCTCCAGGCATGAGGATCCCGGGAGCCAAGCTGAGGGGGGGGGGGGGGGATGAGGCCTTTGAAGAGACGCCATCTCTGGCCTCCGTGGGTACTGCATGTATGTGAGGCACAAACACACTTGGCAGACAAAACACTCATTCACATAAAATAAAATACAATAAAATAAAATAAATATTTGAGCAGGAGAAAGACTTCAGGCCATTAGACGGGGAGGCTGGTGGAATGCAGACTGGACGCTGGGTTTGAGAAGATTGCAAAATACATCAGAGAAAATCTACAACTCCTGGTGGACAGACCTGACGGCATTTACTGTTTCTGGCTGCACAACGACCAAGTAAGTGTACTACGTGAGTGAGAGGAGTCTGAAGCTGGCCGCCAACATCTCTGGAGATAAGCTAGTGTCGCTGGGGACATGTTTTGGAAAGTTTACTAAGACCCACAAGTTCTGGTTACACATTACAGCTCTGGATTACCTTGCACCCGGTGCCAAGTATAAAGTGTAGATAAAGCCGGGAGCAGAACAGTCCTTCTTGTATGGAAACCATGTGTTGAAATCCGGTCTGGGTCGAATTACTGAAAACATGTCTCTGTACCAGGGAGTAGGGGGTTATTCCACAGCAGACATTCCTCTGGGTTTTGGGGTGGCAGCAAAGTCTATCCAAGACAGCAGAAAAGTGGACCCCGTGGCAATTGTGGTGTTCCATCAAGCAGACATTGGGGAGTACGTATGCCATGAAGAGACACTGACTTAGGACAGTCATCCCAAGAATATTTGGTGTGTGAGAGGACTTAGCTTTGTTTCCTGTGTTGGGGCCATCAGGTTAAATCTGGACAACACTGAGATATGCAGCTTCAGTTCTTATCAACAGAAATGGCTCGAAAATAGGGTCTCTGGTCAAAAGCAGTTGGATCATAAGTATAAGGCCAGCTCAGACTACTTGCTGAGTTCAAGGCGAGCCTGGGCTACATAGTGAGTCTTGTCTCAAAAAATGTAAAACAGACAAACCGTAACCTGTGGGTGTTTTTGTGTGAGTAAATAGAGTGTTTCTATTTTGTGTCTGCTTTGTCTTTGTTTGAAACAGAAGACTTGTTCTGAGTGACAGTTTCTAAGTTACCTCACTGAGGACAGGAGTAATCTTCCTGTTACCTGTGATAACACTGTTTTCCAGGCTCATAAGAGCACAGTGGACTTTCTATTGTTTGTTAGTATTAAAGGTAGAAACAGCCATAGAAGCCTCTGGTTTTACATATGGGATTTAATACATTTTAATGGTTTAAAAAAAAATCAATAGGGGCTGGAGAGGTGGCTTAGTGTTAGCTGCTCTTCTAGAGGACCTATGTTTGATTCCCAACACCCACATGGAGGCTCACAGTCAACTGTAACTCCAGTTTCAAGAGGTCCAACACCCTCTTCTGGTCTCCAGGGATACCAGGCATGCATGTGGTGCACAGACACATACGTGCAGGCAAAAATTTAGACATGTACAAAACAATAAAGTTAAAAAAAAATAGCTCGGGCTGGTGAGATGGCTCAGTGGTTAAGAGTGTCGACTGCTCTTCCGAAGGTCCTGAGTTCAAATCCCAGCAACTACATGGTGGCTCACAACCATCCGTAACAAGATCTGATGCTCTCTTCTGGAGTGTCTGAAGACAGCTACAGTTTACTTACATATAGTAAATAAATAAATAAATAAATAAATAAATAAATAAATAAATAAAGCTCATGTTTGGTGGTGCATGCCTTTAATCAGGGTAATCAGCAGGTAAGACAGAAGGGTCGCTGTGTTTGAGACCAACCTTGCCTAAATCACAGGTCATACAGGACAACATAGTAAAACCCTGCCTCAAAAAAAAAAGTAAATACGCATGACTAAAACAGACTCTCTACCTGGGATTGTCAGGGGCCACAGCAGGCTGGGACTCAGATCAGTATCTTGCTCAGTCACCATCACTCAGACCTATCAGGGATGTCTTCATCAAACCCCTCCTCTCAGGGCTCGGGGATCTATGCAGAAGAGGCTCAGAAAGATGATGTGAACCAGAGGGGATGGACAGCAGCAAGAAAACATCGCCTTCTGTACACAACCAAGCTGATGAGCTCCCAGAGCCTACAGCGGCATGCACAGGGCCTGCACAGGCTCAAGTCACACCAGATCCCAGCTCTGAGCGCCACACGGGGGTCCTAGCTTTGTAAGAGGGAAGTAGACACGAGCTCCTACTCCCTAGCCAAGACGTTATTTCCAAGTGACAACTGTTTGCAAAGGAAAGACTCATTTTCTCCAATGGAGTCTCACTGGGTATATACACCACACTCAAGGGCAGGTACCACACCCAGAAATCTATAACCAGCACAGAACAAGCTCAGGGATGTTTTGTAGAATTTTGTTTTTGTTTGTTCATTCATATTGCTTTGTTTGGGCACTTTTTAATCTTATTGTTCTTTTGCTTGTATATTATGGTTTCCAAGTCTGGGCTTTTGCGAGTTTAGGGATGTGTGTGTGTGTGTGTGTGTGTGTGTGTGTGTGTTCCTTGTGCTTTTTCGTTTGGCTTTGTTTTTGCTTTTATTCTCCTTTGTTTATTGTTACGTGTCTCTTTATTTTCTAAATAGAGAGAAAGAAGTCCTGGAGTTGAATGGGGGCAGGGGGGAGGGAAGATCTGGGAGGAGATGGGGGAGGGGAAACCATAATCAGAATGTGTTGTGTGAATTTCCAATAAAAATAAGACTAAAAATAGGACTCACTTTGTTCGCTTTAAATGAGTGAGTTGAACCTCGATCAAGCTGTTCTGCTTTTGAAAAGGAACTCGTTGAGTCTCATTATCCTTCACCTACTGCCCACTTTCCGTCCCACTCACTGCCCTGCTGACCTGACTGTATCCTCCAGGAACTGTGGGCCAAGATAAACGCATCCCTTCTTAAATAGCTTTTCTCACCTGGATCCTCTCCCTTCTGCTGCATAAACACGCAGTCAAACGTGTATTACCTTTGTTCTGGGTCACACATTATTTTAGGAAACCAGCAGGGCTCTATCCCATTCATACGTTTCTAATAGACACAAATGATGGAGCACTATACCAGCCTCGGGGTCAGTATGCTTAATGGCCAGCCTGTAGACTGGAGTCCTAGCTCTGCCCTTTACTCACTGGGTTCCTTTAAGTAAATTCCTAAATGTATAATATCTATATTCCAGTTTGTAAAAGGAGGATTCATTCAATATTTCTTGATAGCCCTCCATGCTCCAGGGATACAGACAAAGTCTTCAACTCTCACAAAGCTTATCTAGAATTGCTGTGGGGGTGAAATAAATGAGAATTTGGAAGGTCCTATTTCAATGAAACAATGTTAAAAGTGTAACAATGGTTACATTTGTGTGTGACATATTTTAAAATACCCATGAATATTGGGGTACACCCTCTCCTTTCCTATAACAGTTGGCTGTGTGCCGTGTCTTGCACCTACCTTCTTTGACTTGCTTATTCCCCAGTGATGGAGACTTGGGTGAGGTGAGAAGACTCAGGGACAAGCATTGGGAATCAAATATAGACATCTGGTCCCAAGAGATACCGAAGAGCCTATCTTCAGAAGACTCACTATTTCATATATAAGGCACAGAGGAGTGTCAAGGAGAACTCACAGAGCTGCCAGGGTTAGCAGGCATCCATTAGTGGGCTGATTGTGGAAAAAGAGCATTTGTTCATTTCATGTGGTTTTTCTGTCCATGAAGGTCATTACCATGTTCAGACATCAACATTGCAACAGGCAGAGATAAAATTGCTCCTTTTTTTGTCAATAGCATGGGGCTCGCTGAAAGCTTTCGCCTACTAGGGGCATGAGAATTAGATTTCTCTGTCATTTGTCATAGCTGTTGTTCCTGCTGCCTGTCTCAGTGTGAAGACGTCCGTCCAGTCCTGAGATCCTGGTGAGATGCCCACACTCAGATAAGCATTAAGACAAACAACCAATTTGGCTCTCTCAGCTACCTCCCAATTTTTTGTTTTGTTTTGTTTTACCACAAAACTGTGGCATACACTCTCAGCGTCCCTCCCCCGTAGATTTGTCCATGAGTTTTTCTATAAAATTACCCAAGAATGGAATTCTAGGACATAGAACAAATGATGTGGTGTCCAGATGCATTGCTCGCCTAGTAATACGTTGAAAATGTAACAGGGAAAAAAATATGCCAGTCTATTATATGAGAGTGAAGGGAGGGATTCAGTCTTCAATGATAAACATAAAGTATTAGAAATGTAGCAAGTTATTTTGAATGAACTACCTAAAGTTAAGGTTAGGGAAAATTGAAGGGGAAAGAATAAAAACAGAAGTGGGCCAGGTTGAGGAGACAGCCCGTGGTTAAGAAACACTTGCTGTAGAGGAGTGGGGACCAGATTTGGGATTCCAGAGCTCATGTAAGGGGCCTCAGAGGGGGCAGCCAGGGCATCCCAGAACAAGCTGCCTAGTGAAATCAGCTGTAAGCAACCTCTGAGCTCTACTGAGAAACACTGCCTCAGTGAATAAGGTGGGAGAGAGAGATCCAAGATTTCTGACATCAACTTAGGGCCTCCACATGCACTCATATATATATATATGCATGTGTGCCCTGTATATGTATATGTGCACACACACACACACACACACACACACACACACACACACAGTAAGATAAAAAGGGAATAAAAATATGCTATATAAAAATTAAACTAGAAGAAAGTTAATGTTGATATAGTAAAAACATACAAAGAGACTTATGAAAAAACAATACTAGGTAAAAAAAATACAACCTTTATAAAGATAAAAAATTAAAGTTGCATGCAGCTACACATAGCTTCAAAAATTAATGAAGAAAAAAGCTGGCCAGTGCAATAGAAATAGATTATAAAGATAGTTGAACATTTAATAAACCCCATTTCAATAATTGATAAACAGAGAAACAAAGCCAGGAAGACTAAGAAAATAGTAAGAACCTGTAATGTTTGGAAAGCAGTATCTGGAAACTCCAATTAATGCATGGAGAGCATTGCACCAACCTCGACAGAATACACAATTCTTTTAATTCCACATGAAATATTTAGAAAGATTGACCATATGTTTGGCCATAAGACAAACCTCAGCAAGCTTCCGTGGACTGAAATCTTGCAGAATCTGTTCTCTAGGCACAACACACTTTAGCAACAAGTCAAAAATAAAAACATAGCTGGAAGAATCCACCCCCAACAATGCCTGAGAGTTAAGCAATTTGTTTCCAAAAATCACTGTGGGTGAAAGACGATGTCAAAAATGGAAAATGAAAAATATTTAGAATTAAAAAATAATAAAAGACTATACATCCAAGGGTTGTGGGGAGGCAGCTAATAACTCTTAGAAAAACATTCATAATTCATTTCCAGTTTCTGTTTTAAAAATTTTGTATGTGTGTCTCTGTGTGTATATGTGTCTGTGTGGTATATATGTGTTTTTGTATTTGTGGCATATATGTGTTGTGTCTATGTATGTGTGTGAATGTGTATGTATGTGTGTCTGTGTAGTTTATGTGTTTATGTGTGCCTGTGTGTGTATATCTATGTAGTGTGTGTGTCTATTTGCCATAAGATGTGTGTGTCTATGTAGTATATGTGTGTGTATATCTATTCAGCATATGTGTATGTCTTGTGGCATATATATATGTGTCTATGTTGTATATGTGTGTGTATCTGTGTTATAGGTGAGTCTCTATGTATATGTTTATATTATATATGTATATTTGTGTGTCTGTGCTGTATATGTGTGGTGGGGACCGGGAATGTACACATGCAGAGGCTAGAGGAGGACCTCCAGAGTCCTACCTGTCACTCTCTACCTTACTGACCCTTACCTACCGACTGCCAACAAACTCCAGAAATCTGCTCATTGTAGGGTTGCAGACATGCTTGGCTGTACCCACGTTTTTATGTGGGAGCAGGGGATTTGAACTCAGGTCTTCATGCTGGCACAGCCATTGTTTTTACTGCTGATCCATTCCCAAAGCCACTATAATCCAAAGGCATATATACTGGGGGGGGGGGGGTGTTATCATTTAGCCTAAGAAAGTGGCAGAAGATTTTTGTAAATGACTTATAGAAAGTGACCTATAGAATCAAAAGCAGAAACTAATGAAATGTTAGTAAATAGAGAAAGAGATTTTCAACATATTTGAAGTCTGCTTTTCTGAGAAAGACAAATCATATTGTTAAACACTGGCAAGGAAAGCTTTAAACAAAGGTATAAAAACCAAATTTGGGGATGGAAATAGGGTGCAGGAGTGGGGGTGGGTCAACACACAGATTCTGTGAGCATCAAAATGGTACAAATACAGACAGCTTTGTGCTAACAAATTTGAACATGTGATTAAAAAAAAAACATAAGCAATTCCTAGAAAAATAGAAAAAAGAAAACTATCTTAGTGACCACACACTGCCACAGAAGTTAAATATATGGAGAACTTTCCTGAACGATGCCATCACCAGCAAACTCTGCTCCCCACATCTTACAATGCCAGCGCTACCTATGCAAGCTCTCAGGGAGCTCCCAGCAGTCTGTCAGTCCACTGGAACCTGACTCTAAGGTTGTCCTGCTACCTCACCACAAAAGAGGAAGACATTGAGTCAACTTCTGAACAAAACTATGACAGTCCCAAGCCAAATAATATCAGTAATGAAACCAAATAATATCAGTAATCTAGTCCAGAAGTCTATAAGCTCAAGACTGACCTGCGTATGTCTAGGAGCGCAAATTGGTGGCGTGCATAAAAATAAAAATAGTACATGTATCTCTCCACCTTAACAGAAATAAATGAGAGACATCATATAATTATTTTCTCTGGTTAGATGTATATTTATAATTTTGAAAAAATATTTGAACAAATTGGGAATAAGACATAACATCCTTGAGCTGAAAGGTATCTTAAAGATTAAATACAGCTTATCTTGAACAGAAAATATAAAGATTGGGAGAAGAAATAAAACTGTCACGCATGGGTAATGTGACTGTACATAGAGGCAAGTCACAGTAATGCAGTGTGTCATCAGAAGTTCTAAAAGTGCCAGCAAGCTTGCCTATGTGGGTCTATTCCTGCTGCTATAACAAAATACCTGGGAAACGTTTTGAATAACGGGATTCTTTTTCCGTGCTTTTCGGAGAAACTTAAGAAGCCCAGCATCAAGGCACCTGGCAAAGGTGAGTGTCCTGCTTTATGGACGGTGCCTCTGACCGTTTCCTCACCTGCAGAGGTGCAGAAAGGTTAAGCTCCTTCTTCTGTCTGTGCCTCTGAGGTGGGCACTGAGCCCACTAATAAGCCAGAGCAGGACCCCCCCCCCCAAATCATTCTTCTCCTAAAGGACAGAAGCCCCGGAATTGTTCTTCTCCTAAATGCTAAGGATTCAGTTTCAACAGTGACTTTGAAAGTACAAGAACTTTTGTCCCCAATATCAATGTATAAAACCCAATTACTATTCCATAATTCAGAAAATGTTTTGTTTTCTGCGATAAGGTCTGGCTACACTATCCAGTTTGAATCTATGTTCCTTTTGCTGGAGTTACAGGGGAGTGTCACCATGCCTGGAAGGAAAGGGAATTTTAAAAGACTATCACTTACATAGCATCAAACTCACCAGCTAATTATGACTTCCTAAATGGGTCTAGTGGGTATTCCTCACTAGTAGAATACATATTGATCATGCTTGAAGCTCTGGGTTCAATCTCTGGCACTGTAAAAAATAAAATAAAAATAATGTATAAGACTTATGGAAAAAAACCATAAAACATCTCTGAGAGAAATTAAATGCCAAAAGAAACAGACTCGGGGTATGTTATGTCCATGAACAGAAACCTTCATTTGTGTAAAAATATACATTTTTTTCCCCAAACTGATTTACAAATCTAATTCAATCCCAGTGAAGAATTCTAAGTGTTTCTTGGAGATTTGGGACCTGGAGTTTGACCTCAATGTTCTAAAATTGTAATTGTAAATTGACATTGTAAATGCCCAAGGACATCCAAGAACCTTTTGAAGAAGAAAGTTATGAGTGTGGTACCCTTGACATCGAGGCTTATGTAATGTTTACAGCATCTTGATGTTGGTGCAAGGACACTGTAACAGACAAGGAAGGAGAGAAGGACCCAGGAACAGACACAGGGCATGTGCTGCAGAAGAGGCTGAAACTCAAGAGAATCAACTTACAGTAAGTGTGAAATGCAAACATAGTTTCTAGAAACAAATAGGGAATAATTTCCTTGATTTTATGTTATGCCACATCCAGAAGACTCACTAGATCTCATTAAGTTCCTCCAGTCCTCTGACTCACAGCCTTTCTGCCTCTTCTTCCCCAACGTTCCCTGGGCCTCGGGTGTAGGGGTTATGTTACAGATGTCCTATTTGGGCTGGGCACTTTGTGGCACTTGCTCCTGGCATTCTGACCAGTTTTAGCTGTGTGTAGCTGTCCGTCTCCATCTGCCACAGAGTGAAGTTTCTTTGATGAGGAAGGACAGCTGCACTTATCTATGGACATAAGGATAAGAAGTTAGAAGTCAGTTGGAAACTATATTAAGCTAGCAAAATGGTAGTCGTGCGGTCTCTAGGATCTACGCACGACCTCTCTAGCTGCCGGTTCTCAGGTATGTTTACACTGCCAGGCATGAATCCCATCCTACTGAGTGAGCCTTAAATCCTATCAGAAGGCCGATGGTTACCCACAAGATCACTATTGCACTGTTTGGGATACCTTGCTGGGCTGATCATAATTGTAGTTCTCATGATTACACCTGGGAGGATTATTGATTGGTTTCTTCTCTGGCAGTTACATAATACCTTCTGACACTATGAGAGCTAGCCCTCGGCAGGAGGCCTTAAAGCCAGTACCAGCCTGATTCCCTTAAGTCCTGTGATTAAAGTGAGCAGTATTATTAGCAATAGGATCCTGCCATCCCAATGCAATGGCAATGACCTGTATTGTTTGGAGCATCTCTTGCATCCCTGTGACCAACAACTTGAAGGGAGGTATCCCTTCTCTAACTGGCTTTTTGCTAAAAAGTCTACAGTCTCTGGAGGAGGCTATTCATCAGTGTGTGGCGACTAATCTTAAATCATTGACTTACTTAAAATATGAGACACTCTGCATGGCTTTTTTCATAACTATTGAGTGGTCCTCAAGCATGAAACTTTGTAGGTTTCAATGAATTGCTGCAATGCTAAATGCTGGCCAGGCTGTGGGCGTGGCTTTAAACCCTCAGCCTATCATTAGCACACCTAACCCATAGCATATACTAAAACTCACTCTGTTCGCCCTCTCTCCTCTTCCATTAAGGCTGGAAGAGTTGAAATTTCACTTTTCCTAGGTGATCTGATGCTGGGACATTTAGAGAAGTGTCTCAGTTACTTTTCCATTACTGGGAAAAGACATCATGACCAAGGCAACTTATAAAAAGGAAGCATTCAATTTGGGAGCTCGTATACAGTTTTTAGAGGGTGAGCCTGTGAGCATTGTGGTGGGAGCATGGCAGGGAGGTGTAACTGAGAGCTTACAACTAATCCAAAAGTTAGAGAGAGAGGGAGAGAGCGAGCTAACTGGGAATGGCGGCATGGGCTTTTGAAATCTTAAAAGCCCACTCCCACATCCCCTCCAACAAGGCAACATCTCTTCCAACAATGCCACACCTTTTAATCCTTCCCAAACAGTTCTATCAACTTGAGACGCAGCATTCAAACATACGAGTGAATGGGGACCATTCTCATTCAAATTACCACACTAACCATTGGTCTAGAAATATCCCTACATGATGTGTGGGTTGGAGTGATAGTCATAGCACTGATACCTTAACAATAAGAATACTAAAATGGAACCAGATTAAATGTTCATCAGTTGCTAACTGGTCAGTGAGTCATAGGATATGTGATTTTGATTGGCATTAGGAAGGAATGAAACACAGCAACCGGCATCAACATGCATGAATCATGAAAAGTTTATAGAATGTCTCAAATAGGATAGAGGAGGAGCAGAGGGGAGGGGAGGGGAGGCGAGGGGAGGGGACCAATAGAATACCATACTTTATAGAATGTCCTCCAAGGAAAAGGCTGCAATCTCCGTCATCTCTGCTGTGGTCTTGCATGCAAGAGAGCCCATCAGAACAGATGCTGAGTGCTTGCTGACCATAGGCATCCCTTCAACAGAGCTCCCAATGGGCTGGGTCATTGGATTCGCACCCCAGTTTTCAGTTCCTCCTCCCAGCCTCTCTGCACATGACCTCAGGGTCTTGGAAAGTGCTAGAGAATATAGGATGGGGGGAGTAGTTAAGAGGGGCTCCACCCATGTAGCTATGGGGAGAAACCTTCTGTGCATGATATGGATTTTCCAGTGTGGTTGTTTTGGGGTCACTCATGCTCCAGTAAGTAGGCCTCCACTGATGCTCTGGAAGGGAGCCCAACTCACGGACTCCCACAGTGAAATTTGGTGGAATTGTACTGAGGTTTGTCCCTGGGACATTATGGAGAGAAGATAGATGTTGTTTAGGTCCCCCAAGGAGGAATTCTAATGACACGAGACAAAACTAAAACCAAAAATGTTTTGGAGGGGATGGAGAGATGACTCAATCCCATGTATAATGGAGATTCAACTTTGAGTCCCCGAATCCACAGAAAAGCCAGTGTGATGGAAAGCAAAACGAGGCAGATCTCTGGAGTTCACTGTCCAGCCAGTCTGCATGAATTAAGATACCCTCTCTCAAAAAGTAAGGTAAAAGTGATTCAGAGAGACCCCTGAATGCATGCACGCACAGGCGCACACACAGACACACAGACACAGGACACAGACAGACACACACACACACACAGTCATACACATACAGACACATGGACACACAGACACACAGACACATAGACACATACAGAGACACACACAGAGACACACATACAGGCACACACACATACAGACACAGACACACACACAGTCATGCACATACAGACACACAGACACACTGAGACACACACAGAGACACACAGACACATATATAGGCAAACACACACATATAGGCACACACACACAGGACACACACACACATATACAGGGGACACACACACAGTCATACACATACAGACGCAGAGACAAACAGACACAGACGACAGACAGACAGACAGACAGACAGACAGATATTAAGGGTATACAGGCATTAAGATAACTAAGCCAAGCAGGAGACTGATGACCATGTATTGCCTCCGTGGTCATCTGTTAGAAGGATACGGGTGACTGGAAGATGCCCCAGTCTGGTTAAAGACTAGTCACGCCAGTATTTTTTTATTTTTCTGCAGTTATTCTTTGAAGAAAATATATCTATCTTTGGATGAGGCTCTGGGAACACTTCCCAGGAGCCTCCAAATGAATCCATCAAAAGTTAAAAATTCCATACCCGTCCTTCCCAAGTCTGGGTCATCCATTTCTGGAAAGTGAATGGGATGTAAATAGTCTAAGCTGTTTCTGAAGCCAGGCCCTCCCACCATCCTCTGAGTCTCTTTTGAGCACATCAAACTGCCACAGAGACAAGTCACAATATATACACAGTACATGTCGGCTAAATTCACACGCATTAAAAAAAAAAAAAAGCCCAAAAACAAAAACATTTTTTTTTCCCTAGCAGAAATCCAATTCACACAGAGATGTGACTTTTTCCACAAAAAGAATGAAACACATTTTTCATCATTATGCAATATAGTTTAGCTCCTGAGCGCGCCAGGCTATCAAACCTGTCACTCTAGGAGAGATGCATTGTTCCGTGTTTGCATAGCCAAGGCTCTTTGTGGGTGCTTTTAAAACCATTTTCCAGAACAATGAAACAGTCTGCCTGCAAGTTAACCCAAGACAGAGGATTGCTTTCAGCCTTTAAATGAAGTTGAGTATGCGGCACAGACACCTCTGTCTGTTCCTTTCTTCTTCCTCTCCTCCCTCTTTCCTATTTCCTCTCAGCAGAGTTACCTCCCTTGTCCCAGTTCTCTCCTGGAGCATTTCTCCTAGGGAGCTTCCAGCCGGTTGGTGTTGCTTATGCCCCTAGAGGGCAAGCACAATATAATCCCTCTTCAACATGACAGTCTTCCAAATAGCTTAAGACAGTTGCTGGAGTTTGTTTGTTGATTTTTTTTTCTTGCTCGGTCTCTCAGCCTGGTCCCAGATGACAATCTGTGAGCTCTTTGCCATCTCTGTAGATGTGGAGAGAACTCAGGCATAAAGTCATGTTCCAGCTGCAGGGGAGGAAAACTGTTTTCTCTCTACCTGTCTCGGGTTAATTGTCTGGGGCCCTGTAAATGAAACTGACAAAAGACGGACGCACTCGAGGAAAACAGACGGAAGTTTATTAACATCTGTAACACGTATCCGCGTGGGAGCAACATGCTATGAGAAATGTGGAGGAGAATCCAGACCTCTATAGCATCTGTCTTCGTCAGTTCGCCTTCACTATAACAAAATAACTGAGGTCAGATGATGTAAAAAGAGAATAAACTTAGCCTACCTTTTTGGAGCTGGATAGGTCAAGAGTATGTGTCAGAATGTTCTCCATGACCATTTATTAGCCAGTGGACACCTCAGTTTATTCCAAGTCTTGGCTATGGTGAATGGGCTTTAAACAAACACTGGAGGGGTGGAGGTATTTCCGTGGTCTATTGCTTTGATTTCCTGTGGGGGATATTTGTAGACTTGGGGAAACTAGATCATATGGTAGACCTCTTAGGTTTGGGGGCGTGGGGTTCCATAATGCTCTGCATATTTGGCCACTGTCATTTTCATCTCTGACAACAGTGCCCATGCCCCCTTTCTCCACATCCTCTGCTCTCCTGTCCTTTTGATTATGGCTTTTGTAACTGGGGTGAGTTTCTGTCTTGTAGTCATTTAGATTTTCACTCACCTGATAACCCATGGTGCTGAATATTTTTATATATTTTTGGACTATTTATATACCTTCTTTTGAGAAATATCTGTTCAGCTTGTCTCTGCATTTTAAAATTAGATTGTATTTTGTTGAGCTCTGTTTTCTTTCTTTCTTTCTTTCTTTCTTTCTTTCTTTCTTTCTTTCTTTCTTTCTTTCTTTCTTTCTTTCTGTTTGGTTTTTCAAGACAGGGTTTCTCTGTGTAATAACCCTGGCTATTCTGAAACTCACCTTGTAGACCAGGCTAACCTCACACTCACCTGCCTCTGCCTCCTGAGCGCTGAGACTGACAGTGCGTACCACCTCGCCCGGCCACTGTGTATTCCTTATATATTCTGGTTATTAATCCCCTTTCCAACAAAGAGCTTGCAAATATTTCCTCCTATTCTATTGGCCATTTCTTCAAGTGTTGCTTTCTTTGTTTTGTAGATGCTCTCTAATCTGATATAAATCCATTTTTTCCTACTTATATTTTATTGTCTGTACTTGTAGGATATCTTATCTGAGGGAAAAAAACATTGCCTCTAAGGATGCCTTGAAATGGTTTCTTCTAATAGTGTGGTAGTTTCCGCTCTGTAGCCCAGGCTGGCCTCAGGCTCTCAGCCCTCCCTGTGGAGCTGTGGCTGACTATTGATGCTTGTATATAGTGAGAGGCAGAGGTCCATTTTCATTTTTAGCATATCCAGTTCTCCCAGCACCACTTATTAAAGAGACTGCCCTCTGCAGAAAGTATGTTTTTGGACGTGCTCATTGAGCAGCAGCTGACTGTAGATTTGTGAACGTACTTTGGGTTCTGCATTTTGTTCTATTGGTCTGCGGGTCAGGTTTTTTGCTAGCACCATACTGTTCTGGTTACAATAGCTCACAGGAGATCTTGAGATGGGGTGCTGCCCTGTTCCCAGTGTCTCTCTCTTTCTGCTCAGATTGCATTGCCTTATCTGTTCATACTCTTTTGAGGTTCCAAGTGAATTTTAGGATTTTTTTTTCTCCCGATTCTATGAAGAGAGAGAGGCAGGCAGCCTTGCTCTTTTGTAAGGATGCTTTCATGAAAACTCCCCATGATGCCAGGAGACTCACAACGATACCCACATGGCCTCATTGCTGTGTGTTAGGCTCCAAGAGGAATGACCGCCCCCCCTCGCCTCCTCACGTGGGGGATGAAACTTCCAACCCATGAACCCGGGAGTGGCAGGAGAAACACTCAAACCCCAACAACCGAAGGGTTGCAGCATCCCAGCAAGAACAGTGACTTTTGTAGGGAGGGAAAGGGCTCAGCTCCGGCTCTGATTAAGGTAAGGGAAAGCAAATATATGGGGCACATAATGGTAGATGATGCTGGGTTGTAGCGGGTTGTATGGATCTGCTCAGGTTCTCTCTAGCCTTTCATTTCTGCCTTTCCTGGTGGAGAAGGGAGAAGGTAAACACAAATCTATTTTTTCTTTTTCTTTCTTTTTTTTTTAAGGTAAATAGGAGGAGGATGGAGAGATATTCTTGTACTGATCCTTCTCTATTGATATTGGGTAGAAATCACCTGTATGCCAGCACGACTTCTTTGAGGGTAAAAGCACCTGCTGCCCTTCACAGTCATAGCATGACCAGTCTAGACTGCCCCAGCATCATCAAGTCCACGTTTCTGAACATCAGACATTTATTCGCACCATGCGCTAACTGGGTGATAATGTGCGTGGTGTCAGAAGCGATCATTATTGACTGATGCCAAGCGTAGGTACTGGAGGGAGAAAGAGGAGGAAATTAGTTGTTTTGTGAAAAGCAAAAGCTCTTACAACCATCTTTGTGAAGTGTTTATTATTGGTGCCTGGTTGTCATGCGGCACAATAACAGCTGATCTCAGAACCTGAAGGGCTGCCAAGCAAATGAAGGATTTGTCAGATTACATTCGCCATGCATTGGCTTTGACAGCAGCAGTTAACTCTAGATAAGTGGGCAGGGGCTCCACAGTGTGTGGGCTCTTTGTGTGAGTAACAGATCAAGTCTGAAGGCTCAGTGATTTCACACAATGCAAGTTTATTTTGTGTCTCTTTACTACCCAGTGTGGCTTCCTATAAGAAGGCCTGTCTCTTAGCAGAGTTCCAGGGACCCAGCCTCTCTCCCTGCCATGGTCAAGAGGAAGTTCCCAGATTTTCCTTGGGGATGTGGGCTGGGATAAGTGTCCTATCATACTTAAACAGTAGAAGGGGAGAGAGCAAGGCTGCTACCCTACCGGAGGCTGGGTACAATAGTGAATGACGTCACTCTTTGCCTAGGATCTGTCACTCAATAGTGAATGACGTCACTCTTTGCCTAGGGTCTGTCACTTAGTCCTAAGGCCAACCTATCCACAGAGAAGCTAGGAAATGCAGCTGTTGGTGGTCAGAGGCATACTCCACAGTATGAAGTCTATCTATGCTAGCCACTTTGAATTAAAGTAGACCGGAGGGCTTTCGAGGTGTCTCAGAACGTAGATCTTGCTGATGTTCTGCCGTTTGCCCCTCAAATGTAGGGAGTTCTTTCCCTGCAGCTCCTTATGTGACTGGAGGGTGTTCTTCCAGTTGAAATGCAATTGTCTTGGCCTTCCTCCTTAAATCTCTTTATTCAGAGAAGAACATGGAACCAAAGATTAGACTGGTCTCCACATTTTACATTAATGTCCCCTAGTGACACTTCTTCCGGCAGGGCTCCATCTCCTAAAGGTTCTATAGCTTCCTCTAACGGTGCCACCAGCCAGAGACCAAGAGTTCGAATATGTGAGCAATTAGGGACATTTCTCATTCAATCCACCACACTGCCCACTAAAAGTGCCCACAGCTCCACTCCCCTCTCCACTACATAGAGAACTTCTAAGCTTTTTAATGACCCGTCCCTTCAGAGTTTAGGAAACTCACTTTGGACTCCAGCATGGTTCCTATGTACATATGGCTGCTGGTAATGCATGCACAGCCTCCTGTTAATAGAATGCCTATTTTTCATGCTTTTCCTCCTGTTAACTGAGTGCCTGTTTAGTTCAGAAGAATTAGGCTTTCAGAGGAGGCTAGGGGGCATCTCCTTCACGCCTATGTAGGCTACATCTGTGTTTCTTGGCTCTTGATTAACCAATTCGGAGGTTCCTTTGAGGAACAGATAGCTTCGTGAGCCACTGAAAGGTCTGAGGATCCGCTAATGGGTCTCTGGTCCACACCTGGGACCCACCACCCTGGATCATCAGTTGAGTTAGGGTCACTATATTCACAGGGATGAATATCTCTGCCCCAGGGATGGCTTAAAGGATATTCAAACATCTTAATACTTCAATTTTAGGGCTAAAATACCCATCTCCAATTCTCTAACATCTTTAGACTGAACCTGAAACTCTCAGAGATGTAGGGTATCATGTCCTCTCCACCCAAGGGGCTCCTACACCAGGAATACACCAGGTACTAAGACAGCTAAAAAATGGGTAAGGCATTAAATTTTGTATTACATTTTATTTAGTGTATGTGTGTATCCATCCCACAGAACACATGGAGAGGTCAGAGTAAAATTTGTAAGACTGGTTCTTCTCTTCCTCTGTGTGGTTCCTGGGGATCCTCTGAGGTCACGGGCGTTCATGCTGTGCCTACTTCTGCCAATGAGGGAGGACAGTGGTCCTGCCTTATTGAGACCAAGAGCAGCAGAGCCACAGCTCTTCTGAAAAGAGAAGGAACAACCTCCAGGACTGGGGGCATCAATTTCTACCGGTCCGCTACAAGGTGGGGCCATTGCACAGCCTGGACGGATGCTCTACTAAATATAGATTAAAGGATAAAACCTGGTTCCGTCAACAGTATATCCTGTACCAGTGATCTTAGGTCAAAAGACAATGTGAGCCAAGCAGGCAGTGGCGCGTAGGACAGAGCTGATGTAGAAGGCAGGACGGCGGCAAAGGTATTTCTCCTCTTGACTAGGGCAATGATAAGTATCACTTCCTGAGTGAATGTAGGGGAGGAGCAATTGCCCATAGAAAACATGACCCCCAAGCAAAGAACATAGCAAGGTGAGACAGCAGATATAATTAACCTTCTTCATATGGAACAAATTCCCAGTGTTTAAGATTATGCTTAGGTAGAAACCTTAATGTTGAAATATTTAAGTATTGCACTGTCATGGTGAGTGTTCATTGTCAATTTGACAGAATCTAGAATCACTCAGGAGACAGGCCTCTGGGCATTCCTGTGATGGAGTATTTTGATAGTGTTAATTGATGTGGAAAGACATCTCAACTTCGGGTAGTACCTTTTCCCTCAGCAGGGGATTTTGGACTATGTAAAGTTGAGAGAGTGAATTGAGATTGAATTCATTGCACTGTGGTTTTTGATGTGGACGTAATGAGAAAGTTTCCAGCCACTGCCACTTTCCCATCCCTGCCACGGTGGATGGTCCCCTTAAACTGTGAGCCAGGAGAGACCCATTCTCCTTTAAGTTGTTTTTGTCAGGAATGCTATCACATCAATAGGAAAAGAAACTAAAAATATATGAGAATAGTTATCATGGCCCCGTACAAAGTGGCTCAATGCCTTCTCAAAGTAGTCTATATTTGGGCATACTGGTTTTGCATGGTTAAATAATTTTTAATAAATATGTAACATTTCTTGTTACAAAAACAAGCACAATTAGACAAACAAACAACAACAAACACTTGGAACCAGAGGCTGAAAGATGGCTCCATCAATAAAGTACTTGCTGAACAAGCATGAAGATGCTAATTCAGGATCCTGGTGCCCACATTCAAAGCCAGGCACGTGTTCGTAATTTCAGTACTTGGGAGGCAGAGACTTTCTCTCAAAAACAAGGTGGAGAGCAACTGAAGAAGAAATTTGATATTGCTTCAGGAGTAAACACATACACACACACACACACACACACACACACAGATTGTTTTTCTGAGAACTGGGAATAAATAAAGTGTAGCCTGGGGATGTGGCTCAGTTGGTAGGGTGCTTGCCTAGCACACACAATGCCTTGGGTTCTCATCCCAGCACTGCACACAGGGCATGGCAGCACACACCTGGAATCCCAGAACTCAAGAGATGAAGCCAGGAGGGTCAGAAGTTCAAGGCTATCCTCAGAAACACAGGAAGTTTAAGACAACTTGGGCTTTAACCATGGGCTGCACAAGACTGTCTCAGATCAACAAAACAAAGATGCTAGTGTAATTCCCAATTAAAATAATATGAATGATCTTTTCTTTTTTATATATACTTTATAATTTTGAATTTTTCAAAACAACAAAAAGGCATAAAAGAAATAAGAGAGACTGGTTTCTAATTGTAATTATACCCAATCTTCCTGTTCTAGTTACGTTTCTCTTGCTGTGATAAACACCATGACCAAAAGCAACTTGGGGAGGAAAGGGTTTAGTTCATCTTTCAGGTTATAGTCTACCATGGAGGGAAATCAGAGCAGGAACTCCAGCAGGGCAGAAACTTGAAGCAGAAACCACAGAGGAACACTGACTGGCTTACTTCCAATCCTTTGCTCAGCTAACTCTTTTATACTAGCCAGGATACTCTGCCTAAGGATGGTACCACCCACAGTGGACTGAACTCTCCTGCATTCGTTGGCAGACAAGAAACTGCTCCCACAGACCTGCCCCTGGGATAATCTGATAGAGGCAATCCAATTAGAGATTATCCCTAGATAACTCTGAGTTGTGTCAAGTTCATTGAAGACCTCCCAGCATTTACATGGGACAGGATTTATTTATTTTTTTCCCATTCCCAGATAGAGCAAAGTGAGGCTTATGTGGCTAAATTCATTAATATCACAGAGTTGGTGTGTGAGTGTGTTGAGACTTGAACTCAGGCTTTTGGACTCTGGAATCCAGGTTTCTCCTATCTCCTCTTCAAGAGCAGTATAATCTGACGATAAAACAACAGCATGCATTAGAAGGAAAGACACCAGCTGCCTTCTGCTATCACCCTGATGAGTGACAGAGCTACAGACTCTGGTGAATGACCGTTTAGACAGTACTAGGCCATACCGGATGAGACAGGTGTTTCAGGGAACATAGTGCTTATCTAGAATGACCGTGGATTTGAGAAATCCCCAGATCAGAGCTTAGAAAAAAATTAAATCTCTGCAGCATCCATCCAATCTTGCTTTATCACATCTGCAGGAAAAACTTTCTTGGTCTTTAAAGCAGTTTTTATTTCTACTACAAACTAACCCCAAAGTTAACCCCTTAATGCAACCATATTAGCAGTTTAATCTTTATTTTGTGGGTCAACTTTTTTGGTAAGGCTATATATAGTTGAGATGTCTTCATGTTGAGTCTCTTGTGATTACAGTCAGATGTTAGCTGGAGCTCCCTGGAACTGAAGACTCAACTGTATTGGCTATGCCAGAATGCCCAATTCACCTGTATGACAGCTAATGTTGACTGAATGAGCTGTTTGCTAACAGCTCACACATAGCCACTTTAATACAGACAGTTCAAGATGTTTGAACTTGGTACTTCGAGATCCAGCTTCCCTTGGGACAGACACCCTGAAAGAGCCAGGCAAGACCCTCTGTGACCTGCCTTAGAATCATGTGGCACCCTTCTGCTGCACTGTCAGAGACACACCTGAGCCAGCAGACAACATTCCAGAAGGAATGAAACCAAACCTGCTAGCAGAGAGGCAAGGTCACATTGTAGAACACGCGGGGGTGAAAAATACTGCTTGAGCTATTTATGAGTAAAATCAAATCTGCTTGTCATTTAATCAGTGCTTTCCAATCTCTGTCACCTTAGAGCACACGCTCCTTAACATGTGTATGCCTCATGACACACCAATTATAAAACTCTGACAGTTAACTCTCCATGACAAAGACTGCTTCCTCTGCTCATAGCATAGCCAGGGCATGTTCAAGAGCAAGATCTCCCCCCATTCATCAGAGCATCTCTTCAGCCAAGGGAAAAGAAACGGCCAAGCTCTTATCCCTCCCCACTACAGATAGCCCTGCTGGAAGAATTTTGTGCACAAAAGCTTTGAGATGGTTTTTCATCTACTCTTCCTGAAATATTAAAGAAAACATACATTCTTCATGTATTGTATCAGTCTAATGTATGTGCATATGGTGCCAATCAATTGAATAACAACTACAATGGCTGAACTTTTAGATACAATCGAGTTCTTGGCTGCACAATGATTACAAGACAACAGTAACAACTACAGCAACTCTGGAAATTTCTAGGCACTGACTTACCCACTAGAAAATAAAGCAGCCATTTTCCCTTTACAGTGATATGTCACTGTATGCTAGTTACCAGTATTCTACCCGAGGTCCCCAGTCCACTCATCTTGGTGGCTCCGGTGCTGGACTCAGTAAACATTTCTCTCATATTGCATAGCAGTAAGCTTTTGTAAATAGAAGGTACTAGGGGCCATGATAAGGACTTTCTCTTTCCTAGTCTGATGTATTTTCCTCTTGGTTCTTGTGGTACCCAGGGCCAACAGTATATAGCGTGCCCTCAGTGATGTTCAGTGGCATAGCTGTGAGCAGCCTCCAGATGGGTTATGTCAGTCTCCCAGAAGGTTAGGTTTCCACTGATCATCCCTGGTCGGAGGTACAGCAGTGAACTTTTCCAGTGGCTTCTGGTCTATCTCACAATCCTTGGGAGTACAGAGGCCCTCTTCTAGTTCCATTCCCTTGAGCACCCTGACTTAGTGGTCTAAGGTAGTGGCTGTCCCCTGTAACTGATCTCTTGCTCTGATTCGTTTTTCTGTCCCATTTGGACACAATCATTGAATTAGTCTGTTTACTGTTGTTACTTTTGTTTATGTTACTTTCTGTTGTTACTCTTTGACACTTTTAAATTGCTGGAAAGAGACACAATGACCAAGTCAACTTATTTAAAAAAAACTTTAATTTGTGAGCTCAGGGTTCCAGAGGGTTGAAGTCTGTGCTGGCTTTCTCATGTCAACTGAACTCATGCTAGTCATTTGAGAGATGGAAACCTTGACTGAGAAAATATCTTCATAAGATTGGGCTGCAGACAAGGTTCTAAAGGAGTTTTCTTAATTAGTGATTGATGTGTGAGGGACCAGCCCATTGTGAGTGGGGCCACCCAGGCTGGTGATTCTGTGTTCTATAAGAAAGCATGATGGCGCACGCCTTTAATCCCAGCACTTGGGAGACAGAGGCAGGCGGATTTCTGAGTTCAAGGCCAGCCTGGTCTACAAAGTGAGTTCTAGGACAGCCAGAGCTATACAGAGAAACCCTGTCTCAAGAAACAAACAAACAAACAAACAAACAAAGCATGTAAAGCATGTAGAAGAATTTTAATCCAGCAACATGATTGCTCTGGCAAAGGATTACATTCAAAGACCTCTAGGTCTGTGTAATACAGCTGGAATAATGCACCTTTAATCCCTCTGGCTGGAAAGCAGACATACCCTTAGTACACAGCTTTAATCCCAAACAATGAAGGTAAAGTTAGTTTGTAGAAGGAAACAGCCATGTTTGAAAGTGACATCCAATTGAGGGGCAGACAAAGTGATGAATCAGAGAAAGACTCGACAGAATGGATCAGCAATAGGATGTGCCCAACTCTCCTGAGAACAGACAGGAAAGAGTGTTTATTTGGCTTAGGCTTCCATATCACTGTTCATCATCAGAAGTCAGGGGCTGGCGAGATGGGTCAGAGGATAAGAGCACTGATTGCTCTTCTGAAGGTCCTGAGTTCAAATCCTAGCAATCATATGATGATGGGAGGAGAAGGGTAGTGGTGGAAAATACAAGTGCCTTGAAACACGGGTGCATGTGTCAGCATTGGATAAACAGAGGCCGGTGGGGGTTGGGGGTGGGGGAGCTGTAGCGTGGGCTGACAACATGCAGAGACAGTTCAACACAGCTTTGTTTTGGTTGGACAGGGAGAGAAGCTGATGCTGCGTAACACGACCCTGCTCCTTGGCCCCAATCAATCTTTAATAATTCCTTAAACATCAGGATATATTTGGTGTGATTGGATTTCCTGTAAATGCTGGTCAAAGGGCCGAGTTCTGTGTCAAGTGTGTGGCATGGAGCTAAAGTGTCAAGTGTGGCATTGGTTATGGTGATTCATCACAGCAACAGTAACCCTAACTAGTCACAATCATGGCAGGGAGCATGGCAACAGGCAGGCAGGATGCTCTATCAGTAGCTGAAAGTTTACATTTTGAAACAACTATGAGACAGAAAGAGAGACAGACAGAGACAGAGAAAACAAGCACACAAGAGTTAACTGGAACGGCACAGACTTTTGAAACCTCAAAGCCTATCCCCAGTGACACACCTTCTCTAACAAAGCCATAACCTCTAATCCTTCCCACACAGTTCTACCAACTGGGAACCAAGGATTCAAATATATGAGCCTCTGGGGTCCAGTCTCATTCAAACCACCACAGTTGCTATAGTATAATAATTTTGACAGCAGAATGTTCAGATTAGATGGCTTCAGTTGTTTGGTCTCCAGTAAGAACTCTTGCAGGCATACCCAGAATTTTGTCTTCTAGGCAACTCTAGAAGCTGTCGATTTGACAACTTAAATCAACCATCTCTGGTGCATCCCTTGGCCACTTGTCACCAGATGTAACACTTTTAAAACCATTACCTGCCACCCCTCGTCCCTAATAGTCTCAAAACCGTCTCATAGTGCAAATGTATTCAGTATAACTTCAAAAGTCACCATAACCACAGACCGTGCCAACAGTGTTTAAAAAGGTAAGTGTACAGTCTCTTCTGAGACTCAGATACATCAAGAAGCAAATTCCGTACTTCTAATGCACAGACTGGCACAGAGCAAATATTTCCATTCCAAGACTGGCGGGAGCACGTCAAGAAAAAAAAAATCAGAAGAAAGAAAGACTGAATCCCAGCAGGACAAATACCAAGTCTTGTGGCTCCATGTTTGGCATAAGGGACTCATCTGGATTCTGAAGGGCTTTGGAATCTCCATCCTCCATTTCTGATGCCTGAAACACACATTGCCTCTCTCTTGGGCTAGACCCACTCTGTAGATGTAGTTTCCCTTAGCAGCTGTCCCAGAGTTCTGGCATAATCAACATCCTGGGGTCACCATTCCAACTCGGGCTTCACCTCCTCAGTTTCATACAATAGCCCCTCTTGTCTTCCTGGACTCCTTGACTTCCATGGACTCTGACCCTGCCACTCATTGCCTCTCCTCTGTGATCTTCTGATCTGTGCCATAAACCCCCACGATACCCTTACCCTTGTACCGTTCATGCTTTGTGGACAATGCTGCCAACTTTCTGCTGCCAGCTCAAGGTATAAATTGGCCCCCTGGACCATAGTTGCATCAGCTTCTGTATTTCCTTCATGTAAGTTCTCCAACTTAAAATGAGTTTCACAGGATAGAGCCTTTCATGGGCGGGGTTCTGTCCTCGGGACATCTTTCCTATTACCCTGTTATTAATCTCTAATGACTAGAGCTACTGTTTCAGCAACAGACTTGTCTGCCACTTTAAACAGACCTCTACTTACCCTTCAAAATCTTGAAGCTGCCCCCTTTCCCTGTAGACCTAGATCAGAGCTGTGAGCCACAACCGTGACAAGACCTGAATGCTGTTCTGTCTTAAGATTTCCTCCTCCAAACAGATTGGTTCATTTCTTCATAATCCAGTCTTGTTTGAGTCCTTGGGGACATGGGCAGAATGAAGCTCCATCCCTTGCTAGAATATAACACGAGTGGATGCTAGCCCATTCCCAATAGAGTCCTTTTTCCCTCTGAAACTTTAGGACCTAGGCCTCCACTGTCTACATTTCTCTCTGCATCCTGGTCTTCCAAACTCCACCAGACCGACCAGTTAAATTCCACTCACAGTGATCTAGGGTTGTCATAGTTGGAAACGTTTGTGTTCTTTCCCTACAAACCATTGCCAAAGAATTAAGGACATAGTCAGGTTTGTCAGAATGAAGGACCACTCGTGGGTAAATACAGTCTATGTTGTTTATTTTTCTCATGGCTGTGACCACACACCTGCAAAGAAGCGACTTAACAGAGAAAGGGTGTCTTTCGGCTCACAGTGCGAGGCAATATAATATCATCCATTGTGGCTGAGAAGGTGTGAAGGCAGGAGTGTGAGGTGGCTAGTCACACCTCATCCATAGCGGAGAGTTTAGTGCTGGTATTTATCTCTATTTCCCCTTTATCCAGTCTAAGACCTTACCGCAGCCACAAACATCTAGGGTATGTCTTGGTTAGGGTTTTACTGCTGTGAACAGACACCATGTCCAAGGCAACTCTTGTAAGGACAGCACTTAATTGGGGCTGGCTCACAGGTTCAGAGGGCCAGTCAATTATCATCAAGTCAGGAGTGTGGAGGCATCCAGGCACACATGGTGCAGGAGGAGCTGAGAGCTCTATATCTTCATTTGAAGGCTGCTAGGAGAAGTCTGACTCCCAGGCAGCTAGGATGAGGGTATTAAAGCCCACACTCACAAGGCCACACCTACTCCAACAAGGCCACACCTCCCAACAGTGCCATTCCCTGGGCCAAACATATACAAACCATCACAGGACAGGTCTTCCACCTCAACAAACCTACTCTAGAAACTCCCCGACAGACATGCCCAGAAGTATATCTCCTCCTATGAGGGTCTAGATACCATCAGGGCGACAGTCAGTATATAAGCTTCACCAAGGTGAAGCTGAGCAGTAGGTACATGAGAGTTCACTGTGTGTACACTTTCTATACTCATATGCACTCTGCCATATGTTTGGAAGTACCAGAATAAAAAGCCTAATGAAACCACGCATGCCACATCAGCGTATTAACTGCATATTGATAATAATCAAATTATATAGTACACTGCAGTTTACAGAGCACTTTTCATACATAATTTAATCCTTAACCTCAGGCCTGTGGGGGATCTTACTATCTCCATTTTATAGGAGATAATTTCAGAATGGGTAAGCCAATGGCTCAGAGGCCATGAGCTAGTGGGATATAAAATGAGACCCAAATCCAAGTCTTTGATTTCTAAATCCTTCGTTCCGGCTGGTGAGGTAGAAGACAATCCAGGTAAGAATGATTTCTCACTTAACTTCTGAGCTTTAGAAGGGTGACACCGACAATACTTATCTTGTCTTGGCGACTGGGAAAACCTGGTCTGATCGTTCCTAGAAAGGGCATTGTAAGCTGTAAAGTGCCTTCTAAATATAGCTCAGCCTAGATAGCCTAGTTTGCCAGTGGGGGCTGCTACAAAAAGGAGGGCAGTATTTCAGCTCTCTTGAGCAGTGCTTCTCAGCCTGTGGGCTGTTATTCCTGTAGGGGTCAAATGACCCTTTCACAGGGGTCACATATCAGATATCCTGTGTATCAGATATTTACATTATGATTGATAACAGTAGAAAAATTACAGTTATGAAGTAACAATGAAAATAACGCTATGGTTGGGAGCCACCACAACGTGAGGAACTGTATTAAAGAGTCACAGCCTTAGGATGGCTGAGAACCACCGCTCTAGAGGCAGCTGTAGGATAAAGCATGCCTTTAGAACCTCTGTATCTACTTCTGTGGACTTCACATCCGCCGTCCCATCCCCTGTATCTCTATTAACTGAAGAAGCTCTCCCTGTGGTGCATCTGAGTGCTGGCCAGTGTCACTGGTGCACAGCACTGCTATGAAGCGTATGGGAGCAAGGGCTCCATGACAGCTGTTATTAATGGGAAGTTTTATGACTTTTTAGGCTGGTGAAATGAGTTTGAAACTGTGCGGTACTTTCTGCTGTTGTCTAGGATTCTCTATTAGATTATTACGCAGAGTCACTAGTAGTCATGAATTTTCATTGAGTGACACTGGAAAACAAAGGAGAGACTTGTGGTTCTCTGGGCTGGAGGGTTGGATGGTACAGCTGAAAGGGCTGATGCTAAACCATAACTACTACCAAAAGAAAAACTCTCTGGGGCTGGGCAGTGGTGGCACATGCCTTTAATCCCAGAACTCGGGAGGCAGAGGCAGGCGGATTTCTGAGTTCGAGGCCAGCCTGGTCTACAGAGTGAGTTCCAGGACAGCCAGGACTACACAGAGAAACCCTGTCTCAAAAAACCAAAAAAGGAAAAAAAAAAAAAGAAAGAAAGAAAAACTCTCTGGGGACTGGGCACAGCTAGCTAAACAGGTACGTCAGTATGGCTGCCTGCAGACTCTCACATCAGACACCATCTCTGAAATGAACATTCAAGGGTGGCAAACTGTCAGTGTATATTTAAATACAAACAGGGGCACTAAATATAGCTATGTGTTTTGATTTAAATATGCACATTAAGGGAGCTCATTTGTAATTATTTTACTTATGGTAATAGTCCTTGTCATAAGCAGCTGTGACTTTTTACCTGTGCCCTAGTTTTCTTAGCTACAAGTTGGGGACAATGATGATACCTACTTCACAGATTAAGAAATCAATAAACTGGGCATGGTGGCTCACTCCTATTATCTTACACTTTGAGGATGCTGCAGGAAGATCATGAACTCAAGTCCCACATGGGCTAGATAGCAAATTCCAGGTTAACCTAGCATAAAACAAGCAAGCAAGCAAGCAAGCAAGCAAAAAAAGTTTAATACCACTATATCTGTAAAAGCCTTTTGTGTTCTGCTCAGGACTTGTCCAAAGTATATATTAAGTTCTAGTGTGTGTGTGTGTCTGTCTGTCTGGGTCTGGGTCTGTCTGTCTGAGTTTCTGTGTGAAATTGTCCTTTGGAATCTATAGCAGATTGATTGATTATAGGAACATGGCAGATACTCAGATCTGTAGATGCTCAAGTGCCTTGTAGGCAGATCTAATATGCAGCTTAGTGGTACAGGACTTGCAGGCCCAGCCAGTGTGAGGCCCTAAGTTTGATCCCAAAAGAAAACCAAAAGGTGACAATGTGTTTACATGTAGCATGTACAATTGTCATGCATACCCATGTTATCTCTAACTCATACTACTGAATACGATCCAAATATTATATAAATGGTTGTTAGCCCGTATTGCGAAGGAAGCAACGACAAGAAAAGGGTCTGCTCCTATTCAGTACAGATGTGAATTTTGTTGATGTTGTTGCTGAAATGCTTTAAGATCTGCACTTTGTTGATTCCATGGATGCAGAGGGCCAGATACCAATCTGCTCATTAAGTAAGCTGTGCATATCATTGAGTATGTAATTGCCATGGTACTTAGGAAATGATTAATGTCGGCCAAAGAAAGAAAAAAAGTCATGTGCAGGCTGCAGGACCAAGTGGGGATCCAAGCATCTACAGACCCGAAAAGAAGAAACTGAAACTCTGGCATCTCGATGTGTAATTAAACAGAGCAGAGGGTTGAGTGGAGACTGTGAGCGGGATATAGCAATGGGCATTCACTACACGCCTTCTGATTGTTGATATTTGTTACAGTAAAATGTTCTGAAATGTAAGGTGAAATAGAGGCCAGGAAGATACCTCAGTTGATAAAGCACTTGCTATCCAAGCATGTTTAATCTCCCACACCTACCTTAAAAACAGTGGTGTGTGCTTGCACCAGGAAGATCGATACAGGATTACAAGGGCTGGCACAACAGTCTAGCTTAGTTCATGAGTCATGGATCCCAGTGAGGAACTCTGTCTCAAAATAAGGATGGCTTCCACAAAAGACGTGCAAGCTTAACCTGTAGCCTCTACATGCATGTTTACATACATGCATCTGTAACAGCACACACATGCACACGTAACATACATGTAAAAAATAAGCAAATAAGTCCTCTAAGGAACCTGGTAACTCTGTTGAGCTTCTCTGGACATGGTTAGCATCAGCAAAATACTGAGACCAGCAGACCAGATCAATAAACCCATTCAAGGGACACTGGGGAGACAGAGGTGAGAAGGAGGAAGCTCCTTTCTGATATGGAAGATGCAGGCTGGAACATTCCTTCTAGAGAGCTGGAAGTTTGTGTCACTATAACCCTGTAATGGCTTCTCTGTGGCAGGAGGCCCTGGCTATTTCCAGCTCTGTCTCCAGACTGCCTGGGAAACAACTTGAGCGACAGTGGCTCTGCTCTTAAACTGGGAAAATTTGACCCTGGACTCTAATAGGAGCGTGTGGAGTTTGAGAAAGGCATCTCACACCTCCTGAGTAGAATGAACTAGTAAAAATTCAGAATTACTGTAAATGTTGGTTTCAACTTTTCTGAAATGTGTGTGTGTGTGTCTATCTGTCTGTCTGTTGAGTGTCATGGAAGTGACTCACCCTCTGCTTTAGTGTTTTGGCTTGTCAGATCACACAAGAAAATGGGTAGGTGAGAGTAGTTCTTATGTCCAGGGATTAGAGAGCCTGGTACTTATATCAAACAGGGTGGGTTGTTGGGCATGGTGATAGGTCTCAGTTAACTGAAGGACCCCCTCCTGAAAATTTAGTCAAGGGAGAGCATATATATATGAACTACAGATAAAGCATATATACCTTAAATAGCACATTGGATTTAAAATCCATATATATACATTATACATCTATTACCAGGCTGTGAATCCCTACAAGTGGCCACACCCACAAAGAAAAAACTTCCTACACTAGCAGTCATCAATTGCCAGTGGCTCTTCAGCTAGGGGTGTGGCCTCATGGGCTCCTTTCCTGTCCATCACTGGCTTGATCTTGTGTGGGTCTTGTGCAGGTAACCATACGTATGAGTTCATGTGTGCGATGGCCATAGCATCTTAGCATGTCCAGAGGCTGCATGCACAGCACTCTTTGCCATCTTCTGGCTCTTATATTCTTCCACCTGACTCTCTCTCTCTCTCTCTCTCCCCCACCCTGTGTGTGTGTGTGTGTGTGTGTGTGTGTGTATGTGTGTGTGTGTGTGTGTGTGTGTGTAGATGCCCTATTTAGGGCTTAGCACTCAACAGTCACGTATTCTCTGTACTTTCATGAGTTATGAATCTGAATTAACCACTACCCACAATAAAAAGAAAGTTTCTCTGGTCAAGGCTGAGAACAGTACTAATCTATGGATCTAAGCATAAGTGTTGACAATGTGATTTGACAACATGCCCACTTAGCAGAGGAAGGAGGTTCCTCCTAGAGCCTATGATCTATAGTGCTGGGAATGAATTTCCTCCTACAGAATTAGTAAATGCTTGGTTACTCCTAATTCAATCATACTACCTTCAAACCAGTAGGTACTTGTTGCCCAGTAAAGAAGAAATTTGATCCAGCAACATGGCTGCTCTGGCAAGGGATCCAAAAATATGATATCATATCCAAAGACGTGATCCAGCTGGAATGCAGACACACTACACGCCTTTAATCCCAAACAATAGCACATAATTGATGAGCAGACAAAGTGATGAATTGGAAAAAGGTTTGACAGAATAAGTCAAAGAAAGGACATACCGAATTCTCAAGAGAGCAAACAGGAAAGAGAGGCTACTTAAGAGCAGTTTGGAGCAGAGTCAGTTCAGTTCAGTTCAGTTCAGTTCAGTTCAGTTCAGTTCAGTTCAGTTTGGAGCCATTTAATGCATGGAGTTCAGAGGGAGTCTTTCTAAGTAGAGCAATTCAGTCAGAAGCTGAGAGAATCCAGTTTGAATCAGTCAGCTTGGAGGGGAGTTTGAGCCAGAACAGCTGAGTTGAACCAGCCAGCCAGAGTTCAGAAAGAGCTAGAAAAGGTGTGTTTACTCATTATTAAGTCTCACAGGCTGAAACATTCTAGGCCTAAGTTAGCACACTGAGGCTGAAAGCTAAAGCCTTAAAGGTAGAGACTTGCAGAAGATTAGATTGTACAGAAACTAAAAGTTTCCAGGCTTAGGCCTAGCAATAGTTAGACAGAAATGTTCTAGGCTCAGCCTAAGCCATGTATTTGCGCAGCTTGGGTACAGCTCTCATCTCATCCCTTCATCTGAGGAAATAAAGGCGACATTTACACTTATAACCTGGCAGGTCAGCAGGCAGGATCCATTCCCAGGTAAATCTGTCAATGACCCCCAAACTCCTCTCGCAGCCTACAGAGCACCTTCCAGCTCTTTGGAAGCTAGCCATCAAAGAGGAGTTTCCAGGACAGTTACCACTTGATTTCTCTATATTCTATAACCAAAGTTCATTATGTCTTCAGCAATAGGCTTTTACCACTTAGTTAGAGTGAACAATAAGAAACAATGGTGAAGTTTACATTTTTTTCGTGGTGGTAATGGGGCACTCAGGGGTCTCTAACCAATAATCAATAATCAATAACCAATAACCAGTAACATCTGGAACTGAGACTTTTCACTTAATCACCCATGACTGGAGAAGCATTGTTCATCCATGCAGGCTACCTCCACCCAAACTTCCCATTCGTTTGTTTGTTTGTTTGTTTGTTTGTTGTCTTTTAAGGCTGCTTACAAAGTAGTGGGTTTCCATAATGCTTTTTTATACATCCTAAGTTCTGGTTAACCCATCCAATCCTCCTATCCTTGCTTAATCTTTACCCTCTAGCAGTCCTTCTCATATCTACTTTCATATCACATGTATTCTACTGAACCTTCTCTTAAATACCTACTATACTTCAGGAGCCCTTTCTTGCTTCCTGACCCCTATAGATACTCCAAATTAAACACACAAATCTGAAACCTCAAAGGTAGGCTCCAAATGTGAGAGGGAACACAAACTGTCATGCTGGGCCTGGGCTACTTAGCTTAGCATAGTATTTTCAAGTTCTATTCATTTTCTCGCAAATTTCAATTTTCATTTTTCTTTACAGGTAACTAAAATCCCGTTGTATATAGATAGCGGATTTCCATTGCCCATTCAGCAGCTGACATATATCTAGGCTGATTCCATTTCTCAGCTATGATGGATAGAACAGCCATAAACAAGGATGTGTAAGTACACCCACTGTTAAAATACAGAGTCCTTCAGGTGCATGTCCAGGAGTGTGTACTTGGGCTATGGTTGTCTTATCTTTAACTTTTTGAGAAACCTGCACATTGATTTCTATAGTGGTTGCACCCATCTACACCTCTACCAACAGTGGGTAAGAACTCTCCTCTGCATACTCACTAGCCTTTGCTCTCATTTGTCTTCTGATGATAGCCATTCTGACTGGAGTGAGATAGAATCTCAAAGTAGCCCTTGATGTTGGGCACTCTGTAGAATGCTCACTAGCCATTTGTATTTCTTCTTTGAGAAGTCTGTAGTTTTCATTTTTTGTAGTCCATTGGATGACTGAGTCACTTGTCTTCTTGTTGTTCGTTTCTTAAGTTCTTTGCATATTGTAGGGACTGATCTTCTGTATAGCTGGCAGATTCTCCTCCATTCTCCAGGCCTCTTCACTCTATTGACAGTTTCTTTTCCCACACAGTTTTAATTTTAGGGGGGTCTTAGTTGTCACTGCTGTCCTTCTTTCCTAAATTACCAACATTCTATTCAGAAAGTCCTTACCTATGTCTGTATCTTGAGGGGCACACCCGACTTTTTCTCTAGCACTTCAGCATTTCAAGGTTTATGTTGAGGTCATTTATCACCTTGGAGTTGATGTTTGCACAGGGGGAAAAATAAAGTTCCATTTTCATTCTTCTACATGTACGGATCCAGTTTCCTACAACTAATTGTTAAAGACATTGGGGTTTTTTTTTTCTTCAACACATATTTTTGGCATTTTTGTCAAAGATCAGGTGACTGTAATTGTATGGCTTGTGTGGGTTTTTTTTATCCTTTATTCCATGATCTGTTTTTATGTCAGTACTTTGCTGTTGCTGCTGCTGTTGCTGCTGCTGCTGCTGCTGCTGCTGCACTGTTGTTGTTGGTTATGGTGGTGGAGGTGGAGGTGGAGGT
>CACVCL010030415.1:0-49479 GCA_902729485.2 Mus minutoides
AGAGAGAGAGAGAGAGAGAGAGAGAGAGAGAGAGAGAGACTTGGCATGAGCTTTTGAAACCTCAAAGCTCACTGTCAGTGACATATTTCCTTCAACAAGACCATGCCTCCTCCAGTAAGGCCACACCTCCTAATCCTTATAATCCTTTCAAACAGTTCCACTCCCTGGCTACCAAGCATTCAAGTATATGAGCCTATGGGGACCATTGTTATTCAAACCATCATGAGGGATAGTTATATCATATGAGGTGTAATTATGATTTGGTTAAATATATAATGCATGTGTGAATATCTGTGGGATCATTTGAGGCCTGGTTATTGTTTTCATTTGGAAATTAAGCATGACATAAGGACATATGAGTGTGTGTCAAGTTAACAAGGGACGAACTTGTGATGACTACTCTTGGCTGTCAACTTGACTATATCTGGAATTAACTAAAACCCAAGTGGCTGGGCATATCCACAAGGGATTTGTTTTTCTTAATTAAATCATTTGATTTGGGAAGACCTACTTTTAATCTGTGGCTTTTGAGGTAGAAACATATACCTTTAATCCAGATATTTTGAGGTGGGAAGATCCATCATTAGTCTGGACCACACCTTCTGCTAGCAGCCTATATAGAGTAAATAGAAGAAGGAAGCTTGCTCTTTGCCTGTTTGCTGTCCCTCTCTTGTGGGCCGGTCCATTCTTCACTGGCAATAGAGCCTACTGTTTTGGGATTCTAGCATATACTAAAGACCAGTTGCGACATCACTCCTCAGGGACTGAACAATTGCTGGATTCTTGGACCTTCTGTTTGTAGACAGCTATTGTTGGACTAGTGGAACCACAGCCTATAAGCCATTCTAGTACCCCTGCCTTCCCCAACACATTCATTCTGTAACTATTCCTGTGGGGTATGCTGAGTAACAAAAATTTTATGATAGCAATGTATGTATTGCTATGGGTTAAATCCAGGGCCTTCTGGATGCTAGGGAAGTTTTCTACCGTTGAATCACACCTGGCCCTATATCAGCTATTCATGTGTCATATGGTGTGTGATACCAGGCAGTCCTTGCCTCTCTGTGTCTGGTCTTCTTCACTTAGCATAGTGATCTCCTGTTCTACCCCTGCTGCCACAAATAACAGAATTTGATACTCAATACTTAAAATTATTTAATTAGAGAGACTGTGTGTATGCATGTGTACATATATGTGTGTGTGCATGGAGAGGCCAGAGGCTGATGTCAGGTGTCTTCCTCTGTCATTCCCTACCTAACATTTGAAGCATGGTTTCTCTGTGGCCTCCAGGGATCTGGTGAGCTCATCTTCATCTCTCAGTGCTAGGTTATAAATGTGTGTTGCCTCACAGGCTTTTAGACAGGTGCTCATGCTTATGCAACATACACCTTGTTGATGGAGCCATTTCCTCAGCCCTGCAAGTCTCCCTCTTTATTTTTTAATTTTTTTCTTATTTCTGAAATTAAAATATAATTATATCATTTCTCCCTCCCTTTCCTCCCTTCAAGCCCTCCTATGGTCCCCTTCCTAACAATCTCTCAAATTCATGCTCTCTTTTTAAATAATTATTTACACATACACATGTCATCATATACAAACATGTATAAATATATATATATATATATATATATATATATATATATATATATATATATACACAACATGTTCAGCCTTTTAAATGTAACTTGTTTGCCTATGATTTCAGGGCTGATCAGTTGGAATTGGATAACAACTAGGCGCTCTTCCCTGGGGACAGCTATTTCTCCCATTCCCCACATTTCTTAGGTGCCTACAGTTCTTTGTTTAGGAATGGAGCCTGTGAGATTTCCCGTCTCATGTTACTGTGTCTATTGGTGTTGTCCTTGTTCAGGCAACCACATTGCTGAGCCATCATGAGGCGTTTAAAGATGTCTGAATAGTTCTTGGATTTAAGAGTTAATTCTCCCTTCATAATACTGAGAAAATACAATGAGTTCAGGGAAATAAATTTGACTTGGTCCATATGTGGTCAGTATCTTTGTCAGGGTTTAGGTTACTGCAACAAAACACCATGACCAAAAGCAAGTTTTGGAGGACAGGGTTTATTTGGCTTACACTTCCACAGTGTAGTCCATCATTGAGAGAAGCCAAGGCAAGAACTCAAATAGGTCAGGAAATTGGAGGCAGGAGCTGATGCAGAGGCTATAGAGCAGTGCTGCTTACTGGCTTGCTCCTCATGGCTTGTTTATCCTGCTTTCTTATAGAACCCAGTACTACCAGCCTAGGGATGGCTCCACCCACAGTGGGCTGGGCTCTCCCCCATCAATCATTAATTAAGAAAATGCCTTACAGGTCTGCCTACAACCCGATCTTATAGAGGCATTTTCTTAGTTGAGTTCCACTCATCTCAGATGATCTCAGCTGTGCCAAATGGCTATAAAACCATACAACAAGTAGTTTACTCAATAATCTAAATAATCAGAAACTACTAAATGGTTTTATGATAGGAGATTCATATTCTCTAGCTTTTTTTCCTCTCCAAGACATACATATTCCTTTTGTCTTGCTTCTGTGCCACATGAATTCTCTCTGCACCTTTCAGTAAAAATCCCACTTCTGGTACCAAATTAAGTCTTAGGAACTCAAGCAGGGCAGAAACCTAGGGTACAGGAGCCGATGCAGAGGTCATGGAGGGGTGCTCCTTACTGGCTTGTACCCTATGGCTTATTTAGCTGGCTTTATTAAAGAACCCATGGTTTGTAACATCCACAATGTGCTGGATTCTCCTACATCAATCATCAATCAAGAAACTTTGAGACAGACTTGACTACACGCAAGTCATATGGCAACATTTCCTCAATTGAAAATACTTCATCTCAGATAACTCTAACTTATGTCAAGTTGACAAGAATCTAGCTAGTACCGGGATAAATTACATATGTTTAAATTATACTTAATATGATACTTTATGTTGACAAAAGATTACAAGAATGCACCAATGAGCCTGGCCTTTTATGTGGGTGCTGGGGATTGAACTCAGGTCTACACGTTTGCACAGTAAGTACTTTATTCACTGAACTCTCTCTCCCCATCCTCATAATTATTTCTTCTTATGATCACTGGAAGATATCTCTTGAAGTTTATGAAGTTTCTTGCTTAAAACCTCCCTTGTTTGAAGCCTGGTGTGATGGTGCATATCTGAAATCCTGGCTGGCACTTTGAAGGGGAGAAGACAGAAGTTCAAGATCATGATCAACTTCAGAGTGAATTTGAAGCCAGCTAGGGTCATATAAGGCTGTCTGAACTTCTCTATCCAAAATCTCCTGTGGAATAGACCCTAGATTAAAAAACATTTATATTATTAAAAAATGTTGTTTTTATTTTATGTGTGTGTGTGTTTTGCCTGCATGTATGTCTAAGTATCACATGCTCACCTGGTGCTTATGGAGGCAGAAGAGAACATTGGATTTCCCCTGGAACTGGAGTGTCAGATGGTTATGAGCCTTCATGTAGGTTCTGGAACCCAAACCCAGGTTCTCTGGAAGAACAGCCAGTGCTGTTATCTGCCAAGTCTTGTTTCCAGGTCCTGTATAATTTTTAAATTATGTGTTTTTGTTGCATCTGAGTGTGGGTACACACACATGAGTATAGATTCTCATGAAGGACAGAGGCAGTTGTGACCCACCTAATGGATGTGAGTGCTGGGAACTGAACTCAGGTCTTCTGCATGAGTAGTACTCACTCCTAACTGTGGAGCCGTCCCTCCACCCCACCCCATCCCTGCACTGGATTTTTAGCATGATTACAAAGAAGATGAGGACTTTTCGTTCAGATGTGAATTTTTAATTTCATGAGCTGTTTCACAGATCCTGAATGGAATTTCTCTGTAGCCAGAATTAAAGACAAAGACTTTCCTGTTGTTGTTTTGTGGTTTCAACTTAACACGGAAACCGTTTCTTGATGAAGGCAAGAAGGCTTTTAAACACCTGGAGCCTCTTGACGTGTTTGCACCAGTTTTGAACTGTTCTGTCAGGCCAAGGTCATTCCTCTGCAGCTATCAAGGCCCATAGAGCTCCTTTTCTTTCTCTGTACCCAGTCTGGTCTCGATTGAGATTTTCTATCACCCCCTTATACCTCTGCCTCTCCCATTCTTCTCTTTTGAAATTTATTGCGGTTTTGATTTCCTGCCATGGTAAGAGGTTATCTTTTATAGCCACTGATGAGTGCTTTCATGTGGGAAGACTCTGAACCATTCCTGTCAACCCCTGGGTAACAGCAGAGAAGTCCTATTCATCGGGTGTCTTAACGGTGTCAATAGTTCAGGACACCTTGTCATCTGTTTTAAGGTGTTTGATGGTGTTTGGAGATAGTTTTGGAATGCTATTGAGGTGAGCAGCTGGGCAAGTTTTACAACTGGGCGCAGAGAGGAAAAGTGACACCTGTAATTACAAAGGTTGGATGTGGTTCGAGGATGAAGGGAATATCTCTTGCACCTTGGTACCCTGATAGGAACTTGGAGCTGGAAGCTGTCATCTGGTGACTTTGAGCGGAGTGGTTCTCAACCAAGGGTCACTCTTCTCTCCTGTGTAATGATAAATGTCTCCAGGGACACTTGACATGTCTCCAGATATTGTTGGTTGTCACACTTGGAAAGTACATATGACTGGGTGTCTATTTGGCACAATATGACAAAGCATTATATAGTCTAAAGATTCAAGTGTGATCCAGCAGGATGTCTTGATGAGTAAGGGCACTTTGTGGCTGAACCTGATGACCTGTGTTCAAACTCTGGGACAGAGAGAGAGAAAGAGAGAGAGAGAGAGAGAGAGAGAGAGAGAGAGAGAGAGAGAGAGAGAGAGAGAGAGAATATCAATCATGTTAAGATAAGATTGAGAACTTCCCCAATCAGCTCAGCTCTGTTCCCTCCCTCTCTCCATCCATCTCTGTTGCTCCCTAGGGCGTACATGTGTGGGCATGTATTCATGAAATACATGTAGGGGTGAGTGTACATGTGTGCCTGCTTGTGTGTGTAAGAGACTAGAGGACAACCCCAGGCATCATTCTTTAAGCACTATTCACATTAGTTTTTTTGGGGGGACAGCGTGTTTGTATTGTTTCAAACCAGACAGCTTTTGAATTCCTCTAAAAAGAACAAAATTTAGCACTGTTTATTGTTGTTGTTGTTTAACATATCCAAACAAACTGTTTTATTCTTGGTATTTCTCAGGTCTCACATTTCTTAGCAATATCTTTATGGCAGCACTTTATCTAGTGCCTGGTACAAACAGAAGTTCACTTGGTTCTTTGGTTTATTTCTTTGGAAGATAGCATGTCCCCTGAGGGTGGAGAAGAGGAACCAGAAGAACCGAGAGTATGTAAATATGCATTCTCAAAGAATCTAGACGTTTTCTAAGAAATTTTCAAATGGTTTATAAATCTCCTCATTTTTTCTCCCCTTCTCTTTCCCCTCCCCAGTGTCTCCTACTCTTCTTCCCTCCCCACACCTTCCTTTCTTCTCTACCTTTTATTCCAGGTAGGGTTTTGCCCTGTAGCCTACATTGGCTTGGAACTGACTAGGTAGCCCAGGCTATTTCAAACACACTATCCTCCTGCCTCACTCTCTCAAAGTTGTGAGATGTTATTTAAACATGCACTACCAAGCCCAGCTTTCCCTTGGTGTTTTAATTATGTATCATCTATGCAGATTGACCTCAGTTTGATATTAAGTTTTGGTGACCCATACCTCATGGTGAATCCTTTTTAATTCTCACTAATATCTATTTGATATCTCTGTGATGTACATAATTAGAGAAGAGATTGGTAGCCGGTGAGGGACTTTTTCTTATTGGTTAGCTTAAGGTACAGCTTAACACCTTCATGGTGAAAGTCAACACTAAGATACAATTTAGCATTTTCTACAAATTAGGTAGAAGCAATATGGAACTTATTAACCACCATTTTTTAAAAATTTTTATTTTTTTGGTTTTTCGAGACAGGGTTTCTTTGTGTAGCCCTGGCTGTCCTGGAACTCACTTTGTAGACCAGGCTGGCCTTGAACTCAGAAATCCGCTTGTCTCTGCCTCCCAAGTGCTGGGATTAAAGGCATACACCACCACGCCCAGACACCATTTTTTGAAATGTATTTATATATGTATCTCTGTGTATATGTGTGTACAATTGCAGTACCCTCAGAGGCCAGAAGAGAGCGTTGGATGTCCCAGAACTGGAGTTACAGGAAGTTGTGAGCTGCCCCATTTGGGTTCTGAAAACCAAATTCAAGTTCTATGCAAAAGCATTATATTCTCTTAACCTCTGAGCAGGGTCTCTAGCTCCTAACCACTACTTTGGATGAAAGCATCCTGTTTTAATTTATATATCCATTTATATTAAATTTGCTCAGTGTTTTGTAACTTATAAAGCATTTCGCTCCTCATCTCTCTAAAACCCTTTTCTAGTAGACCAGGAAATTCATTCCTACCATTGTGTTGTTTTTGCATATGCAAATTTCTCTCTGCACAGCCCCCTCCAGACTGTGGGCCTTTCCAAGGCTAGAAGCACATTTTATACTTCTTTGTATCACATCAGTGCCCCTAGCTGGAAAAAAAAAGTCAATGTGTTTTTGTTGACTTAGCCATTGAAGAAACTTAATACAGGGAGCTCAGAGTCACCCAGACAGCACGCCAGACTTGGTAGGCTCTTTCAGGATTAAGCAAATTCTAAAATTTTGAGAACCCCAATCAATCAGTTGCCAATGTATGAGTTTTAAGACGTGAAATCCAGAGAGCAGTTACGAAGTATCTCTTTCCACACCCCGTTAAACATTGGGCTTCATTTCTGTTTTTGAAGCCTCGCCTATTTCTTGCAATATTGAAGGCAAAATGACTGGGAAATCAGATTCCTAGTTACACTTATAAAGGAAAACAAGAATTGGTTGTCATCTATCCTCTCTACCAATTGCTTCACTGTGTTTTTAAAAAATGCATAAGAACATAAAAATGTGTGAGGAGATGGCCAAATCTGGAAACAAACAAAAAAAAGATGGATGCTGTAGCTTCTCTATTATACTCCAGTGCTTTCGAACAGATAAAAATTTTAGCCACTTAAAACGTTTTGTCACAGTTGAGAGGCGGCCCGAGTCAACATCTATTGTGTCGTAAGAGGACAACAGTCCCAGTTCTGTTTGAGATATTAAACATTTCTCTCCCTCTCAGGGATTTTTGTTAATTATACCTCTTCACATGATAATCTATAAAAAAATAAAAGGAGAACATTTATATGCTTGTACTTTGAAAATTATAAAGCGAGAGGCACTAGCAATGATGACTGGGGAATTTGGGGGACTGATCAAAATTGCTTTTCATAGATTGTTCCAGAGTCTTTTGCTGCAGACCAAGTCGCCCCAGCAATCAGTCGTGTAGGGCAAGCACTGCTTCGTCTTGTCTGTGGCTTTATGCTTCAGGAATTTGAAGAGGGCCCAACTGGGCAGGTCTTCTTTGAAATCTCTTATGTGATTGCCATCAGATGTTGGCTGCGGCAGTAGTCATCTGACGCCTGTGGGGAGAGTGTCCGAGATAGCTTCCAGACATGACAGAGAATGGCGGATGGTGGCTAGCAAGGCTACAGGGTAGATAGAGCATCTTGACCCACCTTCTTGGGATGATGGTTTCAGGTCAGTCATTATATGAAGGCATTGAGAACCCCCTAGATTCCCAATTCCTTTCTCAATCTCTCTCCATCTCTTTCTTTTCATATAAATTGATGCACCAGTGGGTGAGGAGTACCAGGGAGGGGGGTTGCCCTCTTAGAGACAAAGGAGAAGGGGGATGGGGGAGGAACTCTTCGACGGGGGACTGGGAGGGGGCAGCATTTGGGATGTAAATAGATACATCAAATCAGGAAAAAAATTTACTTATTTAATTTTATGTGTACAGGTGTTTAGCCTGCATGTATGTATGTCTATCACAAATGTTTCTTGTGCCTGAGTAGCTCAGAAGAGGATGTCGGATCCCTTGGAACTGGAGTTACAGCAAGTGTCTCACATCTAAGAGGTGGTCACACACTCCACTCCCAGTTAACATGGAGACATGCTTAAAGGCTGACATCGTCATTAGGAAAGTTTATGGTGGCTAAAGAGGAGGGGTGTGCTTGAAAAATGAGCTGGATCTTAGAATAATTAACTCTTGGAGGAATATTTTCCTGGCTTAAATCAGATTCTATAATAGCAACTTTTTTTTTTTTTGGTGTCTTCGTGATAGATGTCTCTTCATTTTTACCTAGATATTTCTGGCTTTTCATAAAAATTCTGCATGTTCTGTTATTTGAAGAGATAGCCTTACTCTAAAGATTTTCTAAAACTACTTGAAAGGATACACGGTCTGCTTGTAGACTTACATTTCATTAATTTATTTGAACTTTGATGGCTTTCCACCTTGAGTAATACTTGAATCAATAGGCAAATATTCCTAACCTTTTGACAGGTTGATAACCTTCTGACTTGATGCTATTAATAGCCCGGGTCCCTTTCCAGAGTCCAATTATCTCAGATGATGACTAAATGTTATCTCAGGCATCCCGGGTGGGGATTTTCCCAGCCTGCTTTGCGGCAGCCTCCCAGGTACCTCAGTGTCACATCTTCTCTGTCTGGCACTCCTGTAAACTGACTTTCAGGTGCGATTTACGCTGCCAGAGAAGGATCATCTTATTTGCATGCATGTGTGCTTTGTCCCTCGGAAGAACTGGCAGGGAAAATCACTAGTGGTGCAATCTCCCACCTCGCTTGCCAAATCTCTCGCTGTGAAGTCCAATGGGCATATTTTGAGTAGGCTGCCTGCCAAAGAGAGAACTCTGCTGTTGCATTGTTCCCACGGAAAAGGATACATGTTCTCTGTAAAAAAAAAAAAGCCTCAGAATTTCCAGACAGGATGAAGGAAGCGGTGGTGGTCTTTGGAAGAAGGATGTCCAATACTTGGGCATCCTAGAAGATCCAGGAGAATCCAAGGCTCATATGACATGTCTTTTGGTGACATGCTATCTGGAAAATAATGTTTTTGAGGTATTTGTTGTAAATCCACTCCTATCAGTCAGCACCTTTGTTAGAGACATTGTGACTCTTAAGACCCCCTTCCTTTGAGACGGTGATGAATGGTATTTCTGCGCCTCGTATCCACAGCATGCTTACCATGAACTGGCTGGGAGGATTACCTTGACATCTGGGAGAAGAGAAAGGTTTAAGAATGCAGTTGTAGCCACAGAACAATGCACCATGTTGATTACCTTATGCTGATTACCAAAAGCCATCAAGGCATACTAACCACGGCGAAAAGTCAATTCTGGAAGCAGAAGATGTTTGGGTGTGAAGACGGGATTGGCTTTGATTTCAAATCTTTCTCATTCCTGGCTTCGTTACCCAGGGCGAATCATCCCATGTACCTCAGCTGTGGCGTCCTCAGCTGTAAATTGGAGATGATATTAAGTTATCTAGGGGAATCACTGTTAACATTCAGTAACCGGGTCTATGTGAAGTACAAAGTTCCTCCATGGTCATCAGCAAGTCACAGAATCCCAATTCCGGATTGTTTCAGAGAGTAAAGATTGGTTGAAAATGACCATTGTCATCGGATTCAATAGAAATGTTAATTATAACCCTAGTTGTTTGGATGGAATCAAGTATATATACTGTTTCACATTTTAAGTGTCAAAAGCAATCAATCTGAAAGTAATTTTTTTTATTGTTGTTCCTTATTGGATTAGTCAGGATTTGGTCAGGAGGATGGAGAGCACTCTAGTAGTCTAAGTGGAATGGGAATTAATGCAGGGAATTGGGGGCTTTCAACATGAATGAATGGACCAAAGGAAGAAAATGTCTCAGGTAAATAAACTCTGTCTCTGCCAGCCAATTCGTCTGCATTATGTCTAAAGTTGGTGGTTTGTAGGAGGGCATTCTGAAAGGTGTGGCCAGTCATCACATCTGTCATTTGTTGCAGTCCTTAACTCTGGCCACCACTGCTCTGTTACAACCGCTGGCTCCCTTTCTTTTCCTGCCTTCCAGATCAGCTCGAAATTCTTCTTAATTTCCTTCAGGGATAAAGGAACTGGTGAATGTTCTTTGGAGATATTTTGTATGTGAATTAGTGTTTAGAGGTAAGTTAGTCTACTTGAGCAGGCTGTAGTAGGATGGTTTTGCCGAATGGTTTTGGTCTTCTTTTGTGTTCTTGAGCCTCTGCCTTCAGAAGGCTTCAGGAGCAAGCAGGATGTGGTGATACACACCTGTAATCTCAGCACTCATGACTGTGGTGGGGAGGGAGGGCAGAGGCAGGAGGATTGCTTCAAGTTGACTGAGTTCAGCCTGGTCTATATAATGAGTTCCAGGCCACCTGGGGCTATGTACTAGGTCTTGTCTATATAAGGAGAAGTAGAAGGAAGAGGAGAATGAGGAGGAGAAGGAGGAGGAAGAAGAGGGAGAGAAGGAGGAGAAACAGGAAGAAGAGGGGGAGAGAAAGAGGAGGGGGAAGGAGGAGAAGGAGGAGGAAGAAGAGTTCAGTAGAGCTGTAGGAAAATTACTGGGCTGAAATTTAAAGGTACAGGTCAGTATGCATGTATTTTCAGTTACATGGATTCAAACTGCTGTTTTGCCACTTATGGTAAATTTCCCCCCAACATTCTTTCAGACTAGGGTGCCATGGAAGCCGAGTGTGCATATGAGGCCAAGCTGCTGATCTCTTTTGAAGGACACATACTTTGGATTTGTACAGCTGGGCCTTCCTTTGACTGAAACATTGTCAGATAATCAATTCATAATCCTCAACCCTAATCTATTAGGCCTATGACACTGCATGTAACCCTCACCGACAAATAATTTGATTTTCTGATGATAGGGTGTCACTTGATTTCTGAGACAGTAAGAACTATCCATACAAGCCTTCTACCACCTTAGGATGCTTTCCACATAGGAAGTGTTCTCTGTGTGGGGAACCAGGTAGGTAATTATTGCATTGATAGGCTTTATATTTCTCATTTTGCTAGATGGGATTTTCTTCTAGAACTTATAGCTTTAAGTCTTGGGCGATTAAAAGGTGAACGCTTCAAGGATAGAATCCCTGTATGGAGAGCTCTGCACTCGGATTGGAGGAAGCCCTTCCTATTGAAGTAATCCTGGGTGCTTGCAAAGACATTCTCCTGCCCTTCTCTTGCCATCTGCTCACTCACACATAATGTATACTCCAAGTGCTCAGCCGGATCCCTCGAGGAGATTGTCTCTTTCCTTATTTCCTTACAGTTCCCCTGCAACTACACATTTGTAACAAGTTGACTATGCCTTTGAATTATCTTCAAGTGCCCAAAAGGATCCAACCAAATAGCCAACAGGAGTCCAAGACAAAAAGGACCACTACAGCGAAAGAAAACTGACCTTTGCCATGGGAAGCAGCAGGGCAGTATCATTTGATGAGAAGTGCTGATTGGAAGTGAAACTTTGAAGATGTGGAACCATTTCAGATGTTCACCTTTCTTTAAGACATCTGAACCTGAGCCAGTATTCTTGTCTTCTTTTTATTTAAGTATTTTACCTGCATGGATGTATGTGCACCACCAGCATGTTTCGTTCAGAAGAGGGCACTGGATACCCTGGAAATGGAATTACAGATGAGCGTGAGCCAATGTGCGGGTTCTGGAACATGAACCTGGGTCCTCTGCAAGAGTGACAAGTACTCTTAACCGCCGAGCTGTCTCTCCATCCCCTGAGCCAGTCTTTAAAGCACTATTAATCAGCTCTTCATTCCGTCTTCGCCCTGACTGCTGACCCTCAGCTGGCAGCAGAAGTTAAGCCTTCGTGTGAAAGTGATTTAATGTTATTTCTGCCTGGATAAAGACAAAGACTCACAGAGAGAGACAAAGAAGTGGAGATGCGAAGGCTCCCATTAAGCTGAAGTAAAATCCCTAGAATTGTTTGTGGTAGATTATATCCAGTCTCACAGGCAACAAAGAAAATTGAAGATCTGTAATGGGTACATGTTATACACTGTATAAAATAATTTCTACCTGTTTGTGATACATTATATATGTATGCATGTGTGTGATATATTAAATATGTATGTATGTGTTCTCTCTCTCGTTACTGCTGGGGATAAAGTGCAGGTCTTTATGCATATTAGGAAGGCACTGTACTATTGAGCTACCTCTCAGCTCCCCTTTTGTTTTGTTGAGAGAATATCTTGTTATGTATCCCAGGCTGGTCTTGAACTTGTGAATCCCTCTGCTACAGCTTCCTGAATGCTGGGGTCATAGTTGTAACATCACAGCACCCATCCAGTGCAATCTCCTTTACAGTGTAACTACCCATAGACTCACATTATCAAGTAAAATGAGCTTCATATAACACTATTAATCCTATACCTTTTGATTTCTTCTGAGAGTTGTTGTAGTATTTACCAAATATTTTACACAATCTATACTTTTAATCTGACAGGTTCTGAACTGGGTCTTATGAGAACTCCAGTAGGGTCACAGTTAGCAAATGGTATCCAGTTCCCTTTAGTGTCAACAAAAGAGACGAATCAAAACATGAGTGAATAAGTTAGTTGTCTGTATCATATGTTTGAATGCAGGCTATTAAGGATATGGGAGGGATAAACAGAAGGGAAAGGAACAAATTGTCTTTACTCTAGCTCTGTTCTTGCTAGCAAAACATTGCTCTCCCTGCCGGCCAGCTCTCCTATACTGTGTACATGTTGACTTTTCTATTGTGTTAAATATCTTGGAGGGCAGACTTAGTTCACCTTTTCCTCCAAACCACTTATCTGCACTCCTGTTACACACTTCAGGCAATAAAGCAGGAACAGCAGGTGACTTTATAGTTTGCTACTCTTCAGCTCAATGATGAGCCTGCCTTGTAACCACCATTTTAGGGAAAAAGTTCAGGGAATTATGATATCATGATTCTGAGCATTTGAACTGTAGGACCATTGGAGAATAAACCTCTAGTGAGTTGTCGGGTTTGGAGGGGATTCCTTGTAGCATTTATGGGAAGTGAATAAATACATCTTAGTTCTAGGAAAAGCCTTTGCTTAGCAGGTTGAGTCACAGTGTCCTGAAAAAGGTTCAGATCTTAATTGTGGACTCTTGTGAGTGTGACTTTATCGGGAAGGGGGGGTGTCTTTGCAGATGTGACTAAGTGAAGGACATTAGATAGAGATCAGCCTGGGCTGTGTGGCTGGGCTTTAAGCCCAGTGACAAGCTTCCTTACAAAAGATACCTGAGGGAGATTTGACAGAGAAAGGAGGAGCAGGCAGGTTACCATGGAGACAAGAGATTAGAGTGATGCAGTCATAAACCAAGTCTACATCAGCCATCAGAATCTGGGAGAAGGTAAGGAGTGGACTCTCCTGTGGACTGGATGCAGCGTAGCCTTATGATTCCTTGATTTTGGGGTTTTGAACAGTGGAACCATTGGAGAATAAACTTCTATTAAGTTGCCTAGTTTAGAGGTAATTTGTTGTAGCAGTTATGGGGAAGTGAATACATCTTAGAAAAGACTTCCTAGAGACTGCCAACCCGTTTGTAGAAAATCTGGGAGGAGAATTTCAGCCACAGGCTTCCAGGTGCTCCCCTTTCAAATGCTTCTTTACCTCCACCACCACTTTAGAGGGCTGGCTTTCAGTGCAGATTCCAGGGACTAGACTAAGATGAATGGAGAAAGTTATTATCATTGAAGCCGGGTGTTTAGCTACAGTGCCGGCCAGCTCATCCTAAGTGTTTGGGGTCGGGGATTCAATGGATACAGCAACCTTCTGCTTTTTGAACTGTTAGCATCCTGCATTTAGTACATTCTGAGTTTTTTTTTTTTTTTTTAAATCCCAGTAGGGAGACAAGTCATTCTTTGCCAGCACAGGCCATTTTGAGATAACATCTAAACAAATGTGAGGTGGCACGGAAGGGGAAGGAATTATAGAAAAGCAAATATTTGTTATGTAGACAGTCTCTTTCTGGATGAAGCTAGGCTTCATTTGGACCTCAGAAAAGACACCAAATACATGGCATGTGGAAAAGGGCACGTTTTATGTGGAAGCAGGAGAAATGCAGTCTAATGTCGTTGGAAGAGTTGGAAGAGACACTCAAGAGGACCACGTTGACTCCTAGTTAGGGTGCTCAGTTGGCACCAGAGGGATGTGGATTTAGTAATCAGGGTATTTATTGTATTTGACAAGCAAGATAATGATGCTCCAAGGTCAAGAGTATTTCGGGTGGGACAGATGCCATTGTCACTCCCTCACCGGATCTAAAACACTTCTCTAAGCAAACCTTTCTTGTTCCTTCTCTTGGCAAAGGTGAACACTCCTCATTGCCTGCTTCAAAACATAACTCTGTCCCCATTTTAAGTGTCTCTTTGTGGAGCTTGGATTCCTCCTAAGTCCAAAAGACTGTGAAGAGAAACGCATCCCAGATGTTTAGCTCCAGTCCTCTCTAGACCCTCCAATGCCTCTTCTACTGAACTCAACTGAATTTCAGGAGTGACTATTACAGAAGACTAAAGACCTGCACTCCGACCCTAACAACGCTTGTCTCTCTGTAGCCAGGAGACCCACAGAAGGATGTTTTTTAAAATCATTTTTACATTCAGGCAAACCACACCCTTAGTGAATAGCTCAGGAAAGCACTCCAACTTTCAGTGTCCCAGTATAGCTCTCCCAAGTGGAAAGGATCACTTGAGTCAGCGTAAGGTTTAGAGGAAAAGCAGACAGGAGGACGAGACCCACCACGTTTTGTGGTGGGAGGACGAGATCCACCATGTTTTGTGGCGGGAGGACGAGATCCACCATGCTTTGTGATGGCTTGATAGCGATGCTTGATACTCAGCATGGTATTTAAGACAATAAGCTAGGGAAAGATTTTTTTTCTGGCTTAGAAACTTCTTAGGCCAGGTTTTTATTTCTTTTCTTCTTTCTATGCAGTGAAGGAAGTAGGGACTTTCCTTGGACCAAAGATGTTCAAAGTAGATCAGGAAAAAACAAAAAACAAAAACCAAAAAAAACCCCCACTCAGTTCTGGAGAGATGGCTCTAAAATTACATGCTGCTCCTGTAGAGGAATCAAGTTTTGTTTCCAGTACCCTTGTCAGCTCACAGCTCCAGGGGGATTGGATGCCTCTAGTTTCTGCATTTGCAAGCAATCACACTCAACATGCACTCATTTGCACATATCCATACATGTAGAAACAAGCACCCAGGTATACATACCCACATGTAGGTACATGCATTCATATGCATATACCTTCATGTGCACATACTTTCATGTAGATATATACACTCATGTGCACATATGCTCATGTACACACATCCACATGTACATAAATGCACATACACCAATACATACTAATAAACATGCATTTTTAATGATGCATGCAAATTGCCTGGTATCTGAGGTACACACACGGGAGGCTTGTTTTGCATGTGTATATGTGGCAGCAGAGATGAGGAGTGAGCCAGAACAAGAGGCATCCTTCATTCTATTCTCAGACCTCGGCACACACCGAGACTAGCCTAAGATGAATGGAGCTATCATCTGTTATGTAGAGTGTGATTCCTGCCTTTAAGGTAGCGGATAGTGGCCGAGAGCCACACATTTAAGGATTTATGGTTCAAGTTCTATTTCTCTGCTTTTATGGAGTTTAGCAGGTTGCAAGCACCTTCCCCACAGCCAAGAGTATGCTGGCTTCTCTCTTTCTTCCCATGGCTTTCACTTTGAGAGGATTAATAATTCAGTTGTGTTGCCTAACAACAGGTGCCCAAATATCTGGGACATTTTTAGTTCTTTAGAAAAATAGAGCGGAGTTGAAAGCCGGGGAAATTGAGTCCAGCAATTCTGCATTCACCCACATCACTACTCACGCTGCGTGTTGATATCTGAACTTCTTTGCCTTCCTAGTTGGAAACTTTAGGACATATAAATGTTTATTCTATGTTGGGATTAACCCATACCTGTACAGTGTGATTTGGAGAACAATCTGAGCATTGGAAAGAGGTGCCATATCAAAGAACCCTGTTCTTTTTAAAAAAATGAATTATTTATTATTACTTTTTAAAATTGAAAATAGATTTTTCTCTCATGCAACAACATTCCTACCACAGTTATCCCTCCCTCCACTCCTCCCAGCTCCTACCTCCCTCCCCTCTCCCTGGGATCCCAGAGGACCTGGCATAGATCGTGCATGCCCTATGCTTGCGGCTTCAGTCTCTGTGTGCCCATATGTGCCCTGCTTAGTTGATTTAGTGGGTCATGTTATCCTGGTGTCCTCCATCTTCTCAGACTCTTACTGTCTTTTTGCTCCATCCTTCCTGGGATACTCCCTCTGAGAGAAGGGACACAGTGGGGACCTCTGATTTAGACTCTCACTTCCTATAGTGTCTGGTTGTGAGTCTCTTCACCCACTCCTAATTGCTGCCAGAGGAGGCCTCTCTGGTGACAGCTGGACAAGGTACTGATCTATCATTATAGCAGAATATTAGGAAAATTTCATTGATTTTTTTTTAATCCAGTCTTGTTTGGTTCTACCCTAGTTCATTTGTTTATATTATTCATTTGCTTTTTTTTTAAAGAATAAAGTTTTAAAAACTATATATACTTTGGTGTGCTGGCTAGTTTTATGTCAGCTGGACCCAAGATGGAGTCATCTTGGAAGAGGGAATGTCCACTGAGAACGTGCCCTCAGTGGGTTGGCCTGTGGGCAAGTCTCTGGGGGCATTTTCATGGTTAATGAATGATGTGGGAGGTCCCAGCTCACTGTGGGTGGCACCACCCCTAGACAGGTGGTCCTGGGTTGTATAAAAAAAGCAAGTTGAGTCAACCATGGAGGGAACGTCAATACACAGCATCCCAGCCTGGTCTCTTCTCCAGTTCCTTCCTTCCCTGAGCTCCCGACCCGGCTTACTTTGATGATAGCTTGTAAAGTATAAACTGAAATAAACACTTCCCAAGTTGCTTTTTGTCATGAGACTTATATCATAACAATTAACAGCAAACTAGGACATTTGGGTTTAGTGGACCAGAGTTTGGTTCCTAGTATTCACGTCGGGCAGTTCACAACTGCGTACCTTTAATTCACCAGTGCCAGGGAATTCAGTGTCCTCTTCAGTCATGTACACACACCCACACACACACATAACACACACACACACACACACACACACACACACACACACACACACAGCTGAGGAGGCTGAGTAGTGTCATGATCTACCATCTGCAAGATGATACCCAGGGGAGCAGTAACAATGTTGCAGTCCTAATCTATAGGTCTGAGAACCAGTGAGGCTGCTGCTGAATGGCAGAGGATGCTGCTGCTGCTGAATGGCAGAGGATGATGATGATGCTGAATGACAGAGGATGATGCCTTGGCTTCAGAGGACCCCCCACACACGGGAGGATGCCTACCCACAGTGGTGAGAGCACGCTTCTTAATCTAAGAATCCATGAAAATTTATCTCAGAAATACTCTTATAGTATCCCCCAAAATAATACTAAACCAGCATTCTGGTTAATATTTAACTCACATCTCTTAGTGCAAGGTAACACATAAAGATAACCATCTCATCATGAATATTTTTACTCTTAAGTGCTTTATTCAACAAGAAGGCCAATTAGTAAAATATACATGTGGGGCTTCAGGGAGTGACAGTGACACAGGATGCATTTTTAAAAATCCAGTGTCTCTCACTTAGCCTAGGCTGGCCTCTAACTTTGTTATATAGCCTAGGATGGCGTGAATTTAGGATCCTCTCTTCTCCACCTCTCAAGTGCTGGGTTTATAGGCATGCACTACCCTGCTTTGCAGGATATCCTAGAGTGTAGTCATAGATATTTCAACAATTAAACCTCTCTTTGCTATTTGCTAAAATGTATTTCACTTTGTGTTATCATAGCAAACGTTTTATTTCTTAGCAACACCAGTTGGGCTTTCTTGTTAATGTTTTAAGGAAAGAAAAAGAATCAAATCTTGAGATACATGCTAGAAGATCTAAAATGTAAAATGCCAACCATTTTAACTGTGGCTAGGACAGTAAGATACTGTGGTATAGTAGTTTGAACAGGATGTTCCCCGATAGTCTTGGGTATTTGAAAGCTTGGTCCTCAGTTAGGGGCACCCTTTGTGGAGATTTAGAAGGCATGGCCTTGCTGGAGGAAGTGTGCCACTAGGAGTGCATTTTGAGATGGCAACGACCCCACCATTCTCAGCTCACGATCTCAGCTTCATGCTTGCTCTTAGATTCTTGCTTTTGCTGCTATGCCTTTGCTTTGCCATCATGGGCTTTGACACTCTACAGCCATAAGCCTGAACAAAAGTCTTCTCTATGTTGCCTTGGTCATGGTGTTTTATCACAGCAACTAAAAAGTGACTAACACACAGGGGTGGGGACATGAATGGGCACAGCCATATTGGAGACTGTTGAGTGGTGTGTGCTCATTCAATAGCTGAAGAGTTTCACTGTTAGGTATATAACCAACCGAATGCTCATAGCAGTGGGAATTTTAATATTTTCCAAAAGAAATCACCCAATGCCTCTCAGTAATGACTGCTAGCTGGTAAGATGGTTCAGCCGGTAAAGATTCTTGCTTGATGACCTGACTTTGATCCCTGGGACTCATGATTGAAGGAGAGAATTGACTCCTGCAACTTAGATTCCAACTTTTACCTGTGTGCTGTGGCACATACACCTGTACACATATGCACATGTCACACACATACATGCACAAGAAAATGTTAAAAATTAAAAAAAATACATATATAGCCATGAGATGGAATATCCTAAAACAATGAGGACAAACTATTGTTGTCAACAACAGGAATTGATGTACCAAAATAATATTGAGTAAAAGAAGCCAGGTGAAGGGGCTGGGGACTATTGAGTGGTCCAGTGGTAGATCATTTACCTAGTATTCTCAAGGTACTAGATTTGATCACAAAATGAAATAAAACAAAACAACAACCATATATACAAGGTGCCTTAGTTACTGTTTGATTGCCATGGCCAGCATTCCTGGTGGAAACAGGTGGGAAGGGCTCCAAGGGTTCCACCCACAGTTGCTTGTCCCTGTGCACTTGGTCAGCTATGCTATGGTTGTGGGAGTATAGGGTAGACAAAAGCTGTTTGGACTTTTCTGCAGGCAAGAAACTGGGAAAAAGCCAGCACCACTGGTACTCAGCTAGCTTTCTTTTCCCCTCCCTTTTATATTGTGTGTGAGGACTGCCTGCCTTGAGAGTGTGTCTTTCCCTGTCAATTAATTCTCCCTGGGACTATCCTTATAGATATAGCCCGAGGTGTGTCTGTCTCACCAGTATCCTAAGTGATTCTAAATCCAGTCAAATTGATTGAAGATGAATCACCTCACCAGGTAAAACCATACATTGAGCAGAATCAGCAACAGGTGAGCCAATATGTAACTCTAGGAGTCAAGAGAATGCTTATTGGAGACAGGGTAGGTAGGAGTGGGCAATGCCTGACTGGGAGAGTGGAGGGTTAGCACTGCTCTGGCCCGAGACATGAATGTTTATATGGACAAGCTCACTAGTAGAAACTCATTGAATAACACCCTTATTCTTTTGCTTTTATTTTGATTTTTTTCTTGTTTTTCCTATTTTCATCAAATTTTTAATACATATTTCACTTGTTGACTTCTGTATGTTATCATTCAATAGATCATCTCCCTTATTAATGTGAGCAAGTCTGATGCTATGTCTATGTACCCTGCTGGTGCTATTGATCACCAAATAATTGGGTAAAAAATAGCTTACATTTCCTTGTGCTTGCATCAAATTACTTTTAAATAACAGATGAAAAAATGGAAATAAATTAGAGGGTGCAAAACAAAGCAATCTGGCGAAATGACCTTTTAATTGGTGGAATTGATTAAGATTATTTCTAGATTGGAAGCAAGACATCTTCATGTTAAAATGAAAAGTAATAATGTGTACAAAAAATCCAGTGTATTTAAGGATGTGTCAAAATCCGCACTGTTGATGAGTTTGAGAGAGATGAATAACACCCTTTCACAGAAGACAGAAGAACAAATAGTCCCAAGCGATCTTGTTAAGACAATAGACGGGTGCCTTCTCCCAGTTTGTAATGACAATTTGATTTATATTGCATGTAATACTTACCAATGGTATAAATATTTGCCATACAAAATAAAGTGCGCCAAGTCAAAGTGAATGAGATATCAACTTTGTTTTAAATTAATCCTAAGAAGTTTGAGGGAAGGATAATTAGCAATTAGACTTGATGATGTGAGAGAGATATGGCAGTGCCTAGAATAAGCAAGGGAGGCAGTACCTGACAGAGCAGTTCCTCGAGCAGTAGGCTGCATGTGGTGCCCTTTGCCGAGACCAAGCGAGGCAAAAGGAAACCCCAGGCACTGACCTGCTTATAAATTCAAGTCTTGAAGCCCGAAAATCCAGGTGTAAGATCATACACATGTATAAAACGTGGTCGAAGAAATGTTCCTTAAAACCAAACAGAGAGAGAGAGAGAGAGAGAGAGAGAGAACCCTCGAGAATCCCCTTCAGGCATCTCAGAAACACCCGCACAGAAGCCGGGCATGCCTAGAACAAGAGAGAAGGTAATTAAAGGGCCACAACTGTGACCACATAAGGTTATCGTGACCCAAATCGCAAACTTCTGAGGTGTAGCATGACCTAAACACCTTAAACTTTGGCTTTCAATAAAATGTTCAGTTTTTTAAAAAATAAGGCCTATGCCTGGCATCTACATAAATAGAGTCCCCACACTTTAAGAAATGTGTTGTTTTCATTTATATAGCATGTATATGCAGTTGCTCTTTGAGGCCAGAAGAGGGCAGTCCATCCCCAGGGGTGTGGTTACAGGAAGTTGTAAGTTGCTGTGTGAGTGCTGGGACCTGAACTATGGAGGCGCAGGAGGCTGTCTTAACTGTGAACCATTTCTCCACCTCCAATGCCGCTCTCCCCCATTTTTTTTTTTTTGATGTGCTAGTCAGATGATGCCTAATAGAGAAGTGAAAAATGCAGGAATATCCAGATGTAGAGTGTCTCTGCTTACCACACCCAGAATCTTCACCTGTAAGATAACTACGCATGTGGCATTTTAACCACACTTGATCTATTTATTTGAAGGAGAGAAAGAGAGTAGGAGGAGGTGGCAGAGAACATGAGGAGGCAGAACATAAGGGAGAGACAGAGGGGCGTGGCGTGGCGCAGGGTGCTGTGCGGCGGTGGTGGTGGGGGGGGTAGGGGAGATGCGGGGGAGAACAGATGCAGATTTCAGCTCTCAGTCTGTTTGGAAAAAAAACATGGATTGCCCAGGCTACACATCAGGCTCACAGACTTGAAAAAAAACACCTTCAGGTGACTCTAAATATCAGCACTTTAGGGGAAGTGGGCCTGAAATTGTCCAGACTCTAATGGGCTTAGAATAACAGTTCTCAACCTTTGGGTAGTGACTCCTCTCCTAAGCCCATCGGAAAACACAGATATTTACATTAGGATGCATATCAGTAGCAAAATTACAGTTTTGAAGCAGTAACGAAAATGGTTTTATGGTTGGGGGTCGCTACAACATGAGAGACTGTATTAAAGGGTCGCAGCTTAGGAAGGCTGAGAACCGCTGCGTTAAGAGATTCTGTGGGAGCCGGGTGTGGTGGCGCATGCCTTTAATCCCAGCACTCGGGAGGCAGAGGCAGGCAGATTTCTGAGTTCGAGGTCAGCCTGGTCTACAGAGTGAGTTCCAGGACAGCCAGGGCTATATTAAAAAAAAAAAAAAAAAGAGATTCTGTGGGAATTCTTAACAATTGTACACAAAGCCTGACTCCAGAGGAACAGGAGGATGTCTCAGGCCCTACGGTTAGGCTACAGGAGGTGATATTTTGACATAGAGAGTGTTTTCTCGGTTCCCCAAATCATAATAAACTCACCAAGGATGAGAAATGTTTTTCTCATGTTGCCTTTCATGTTCTCTAAGGTGCATGTGACTCACGCCGGGGATGAACATACTGAACTTGGTGCATATACTATTCTGCTGTTTTCACGGTTTACTGTGGTGCTGCCCAAGGCCAAATTCACACTGAGAATCTTTTACAGGTTATAATGGCTAATGAGAAGCTCACGATGCAGAAATAAGCTTATCATCTTTTTTACTTTTTTGAGATGGTATTTCTCTACATAGACCAGGCTGACTGTTAACTCACAGAGATCCATCTGTCTCTGCTTTCCCAAGGGTGGGATTAATGGTATGTGGTACCACTGAAATTAGTTAAAAAAGGACTTTATTGTTATTGTTATATTTTATTTTGGAGATGAAGGGGGAGAGTATTACTTCTTAAAAGATTAATTAAAAAACTAATATGGATGAATGGTTTGTCTGCATGTACATTTGTGCTCTTGTGTATGTGTACTTGGAACCTGCAGAGATATGAAGAGGTCATTGGGTCTCTTGGAACTGAAGTTGCAGGCAGTTGTGAGCTACCATGTAGGTGCTAGGACTCGAACCTGGGTACTCTGCAAGAGTAGCAACTGTTCTTTACCTCTAAGCCACTTCTCCAGCCCCTTATTACTATTTATTTAGTCAATTTATATAATTGTACACTGTTGCTGTCTTCAGACACACCAGAATATCTCATTACAGGTGGTTGTGAGCCACCATGTGGTTGCTGGGAATTGAATTCTGGATCTCTGGAAGAGCAGTCAGTGCTCTTAACCGCTGAGCCATCTCTCCAGTCCCCATTTGTTGCCTGTGCACTGGATAGCTCTCTGCCTGACCCTCCCTGCTCTTGGGGGTTGGAGACAATTTGGCGCAGAGTCAACAACACAGACTCCGGAGCAGGTGAGAGTTTTGCAGCAAGCTCATCTGAGCATAGCTGCAAGCTCCTTTAATCTCCTCCACCCACACTCCTATTGGCCCCAAGAAAGCATCTCTTCTAAACAGCAGTTCCTGATTGGCTGGCATTGTCTGCACCAGCAATCCTCGCTCTTTCAGGCAATCCTCAATCAGGTCCTCCTGCAGGAATTCTGGTGTCACAGGCAGTCCTCAATTAGGTCCTCCTGCAGGAGACCCAAGTGTTTACATAGAGGTAGCCCTGCTGTTCCTGCTACACCCATTTCTTTATTTATAACTGTGTGAATTTATGTGTGTGTCTTTGTGCAGCTATGTGTCTGAGAGAGCAAGTACTCTTGGAGGCCAGAAGAGGATGTGGGATCCCTTAGAGCTGGAGTTGCTCATGGTTGTAAGATGATAGGACTAGGAACTGACCTTGGGACCTCTGGATGAGTACACACTGTGTGCTTTTTAGCTGCGGAGACATCTTTCCAGCCCCAGCAGAAATAAGCTTGAAGCAGCTGGGGACAGAGTTCAGTTGGTAAACTCTTTACTTTGCAAAGATGAGGACCTGAGCTGTGTTTCTAGGGTTCACATTTTAAACACACACACACACACACACACACACACACACACACACACACACACAGACAGAGAGAGAGAGAGAGAGAGAGAGAGAGAGAGAGAGAGAGAGAGAGAGCTGGGTGTGGTGGCGTGTGCTTGTATTTCTAGTGTAGGGAGGCAGAGACAGGCAGATCTCCAGAGCCAGCTTAGCCAACTTGGTTAATTCCAGGCCAGTGAGAGACCCTGTCTCAAAAACTAAAGAGGTAGACAGTGCCTGAGGTTGTCCTCTTGAGGTATATGCATGTATGTACACATACCTGTGCCTTGACATATAACACACACCATACATACATACACACATGCACACACACATTCATGCACATACCCACACACAATGGGAAATAGCTTTAAAATATATTTACACATTGTTGAGGATGCTGCTTGAGTTTGAACTCAGGCCATGATTTTTTTTTAAATTGCTTTTTCATTTAAACATACACATGAAGGACCAGAATGACTCCATCTTGATGTCCATCTTGATGTCAAACTCTGTTTTCTGAGCCTCGGGCCATGAGAACCTGACCTAACTCAAATCCGCGTTCCAGGAACAACCACAAAGCCCGCACTTGGCCCTAACCTCAGAGTTACTCCCTAGCAACAGCCAATCAAAATGAGCCTGGAAGTCCCAGATGCACTTTTAAGATAGCTCCAGAGCACCCACCTATCACCTTCACGGGCAATATATTACATAATAGTCATCCAATTAGATGCTTGCCAGGCTGGAAGCCCCATTGCTTGTTTCTGTTCCCTATAAAACCTTGCCTAGCCCAAGGCTTGGGGCTTCACCTCCCTGGACTGTTGCATTGGTGATGGTGGTATAGCTCAAGCTTGAGCTTGAATAAAGACCCCTGTGTGTTTGCATCAGAATCGGCTCCTTGGTGGTCTTTGGGGGTTTTGAGAAATGGGCGTAACACAGACCCATTCTCATCTGGAGTGGGGTGATGTTGCCACAGGGAAAGAGATCTAGAAATGTCATAGATGGTACAACACCACTGCCATCTGTGTGCAATGTCCGCTGGGGCTTAGTTCTGCATGCTCCAGTGTTAAACTGCACAGTATTTGTGTATAGCCATTGCATACCCTCCATTAAATCACCTCTAGACTACACATAGCACAGAAGTCAATGTCAAGGCATAGACGTTATACTGCATTGTTTGGGGAATAATGGCAATAAGAGTCTGTGCATGTTCATTACAGACATGGTCATTATAGATTTTCAAGGTATTTTTGCCGTCCATGGTTGGTCGAATCCCCCGCACAGGAGCTATGGGCTCAGAAAGCCAATTATACTTCATCAATGGTCCTGCCATTGACCCTGGGTGGGTAGCCAGCAATGGCCAATACCTCAAATTCAGGAGAAGCTCAAACACATTTTTCAATATGATCAAATGGGAGGTTCCTCCAGGTCAGACACATGGCTTTAAACCACACCCTCCTATGCTTTTCTAACTTTAATTAAAGTAGAATCAATCTGAGAGAGGGTTCTCATAAAACAACAACAAAGCAAACATCACGGGGAAAGGTGCTAAGTCTGAGATGCTTTCCATTGTTCCAAGAAGAATTACATTTCATAGTGAGTATCTACTCGGACTTCCAACGATTCAAGTGTTTCAATGTGCTCAATTGAAATGATTCTTCATTTTTTGAGACTAGATATTTCAAAAAGTTAATTCTTTCTTATGTGTATGGTTGTTCTGCCTGTTTGTGTACCATGTTTGTACCTGGTGCCCCTGGAGGCCAGAAGGATGTGTCAGAAATTAGAGTTCCAAATGGTTGTGAAATGCCATGTGGGTGCTGGGAATTGAACCTGGGTCCTCTGGAAGAGCATCCAGTGTTCTTAACTACTGAGCAATCCCTCCAATCTAGATGTGTGGTCCAAGCTGGCATTGAAGTCACTGATCCTCCTGATTCTGAGTGCTAAGATTACATACCAGACTGTTAGATGAAAATATTCTTCATGTTGTAACTAGGTTTTTATTTATAATAAATACCCTATAATATAAACAGATAAACTTCTCAGTTTCCACACCGATTTTATGCCAACTTGACACAAGCTCCAGTCATCTGAGAAGAGGAAACCTTAACTGAGAAAGTGCCTCCATAGGATTGGGTTGTAGGGAGACCTGTGAGGCATAGTCTTAATTAGTGATTGATGGGGGACAGGGAGGTCGGTGGTCCTGGGTTCTTTAAGAAAGCATCCACAAGGAGCAAGCCAGTAAGCAGCACTTGTCCATGGTCTCTGCATCAGCTCCTGTTTCAAAATTGTGGCCCAGTTTGAGTTCCTGCCTTGGCAGGGGTTCTACTGAGTTTACTCAGTGAACTGTGACTTGGGATGTGTAAGCCAAACCAACCCTTTCCTCCCCAAGATGCTCTTGGTTGTGGTATTTCTTTGCAGCAGTGGCAACCCTACCTAAGACGTAGATGGAGCAAAATGCATTTATATAAAAAGTGTGCATCTAACTAAAATAATTTTAGAGCCTTATGCAAAATTAGATTGTTATTGATTAACCGTGCATTTGCAGCAGAGAGCAAGACAACTGATTTTCAGTGGAAGGACATCATGTTTCTAGATAAGATAAGCCAACTGTATAAACACATTGTTTCTGTAAATTTCATACTGTCTTGTTATTTTGATACCTGCTGTTCAGAACAACACCACACACACACACACACACACACACACACACACACACACACACACACACACACATAGAGAAAGGCAAAGGAAGTAAAAGCCAGCACAACACTGGGCTGCGTCTGAAGTGGGGGCCTGCTGGGGGGCACAGAGAGGATTTGGTCTCCAAAGGGAATGACAGAGTGATTTAATGATTTAATGGTTTCTTAAGGGCAGAGAGAAGTTTATTTAAATAAAATATCATGGCATCTAATTGAGGGGAAATGACTAAGATGAAGTGATGTCTGAGAGATAAACAAGGTTTTGATTGAGTTTAGCTCACCAGAGTGGGATGGGACTGTGTTGAAGCCCTGACCTGTCACAGCCAGACCAAGCAGCGCAAAGCTTAGAGCGATATTAGCCTGTGACAGGTGCATGTTACAATTCTGGGTACAGTTCTCTCTCCAGCCGTCAGTTCTTTTATTAATGAAATCCTCACTTTATGAGTAAAATGCCCACTTCATTGACTTATTTTTGTGATTTTTCACTACCAGAGTGAAAGAACTGTCTTCCGATGATTTCAGAACAGTAAAAAGCTGGAGGTCGCGGTGCTCCTCTGAGCCACAGGGCCTCTGCAGTCAGCGCTGAGTTTCCAAGTCTCATTCACAGGGGACCTAAGCATCTATCTGTGCTGATTGATACCCAGGAAGTGGGACTGCTCTTTGTCCAGCGATTGCAGTATCTCACTCATGGTAGAGCTCTGAGGTAGTCTGAGAACATCACCCTGGGTGCTGGGGATTCTTCCAGTATGGACTGGCAGTTGAACCCTTGACAAAGTGTCCCAGGCAGCCAGGGGTTGTGAATTGGAGGGCACACATGTCTGGACTCTGCCTGTTACTGTGTGAATTCTTGTTGTCTTTGGGGGATGCTGCAGGGTTGGAGCCAGATGACCTTGGGTTGGATTTTTCGCCTCTGCAAAGGCCTAGCATGATTGTCATCAGATGCTGAGATTTCAGAAACTTTTTTCTACAAGAGGGGGGAAAAAGACATGGGCCATATTTATTATATAATAACCAGCAGTTGCCTTCCCAGACAAACACAGAAGAGACAACTGCATATCTACACATCTGTGTTTGTTAGACTTCCTGGAATTCATTGAGAGGTTTCTTTGATTCAGCGCAGAATCCCACAGCAGTAATTACTTTCCTTGGTTACCTAACTTGAAATCTGGGACTGAAGAACGTTCAAGAAGCTTCTGGATTACTCTTATGAAACAAACGGTGAACCAGTTCTTTGACAACAACACCATTGGTCACTACATAGATTAAAATCTGTTGTCTTCACCGATTTCCTCATCCTTCTTTGTAAATGTTAGCCCTGGTTTCAAACCTCTTCTCTCTTGTAAGGGACTACAGTGTCTATAGGACACACCCTTATCCAGAGCAAGGGTAGGGTGAATGTTGTACGTGAGTAGATCTGGGATTCAGCCAGCCTAGAGACTAAGGTCCTGTGGAACTGAGGAGCCCATAGGGTTGGTTTTGTTGTTTTGGGTTAATGAGTGCACTTATGAGTTGATTGGATGGGTTAACCTGAGTCCAGTGTCCTAGGAGAAAATGAACACTCGGCGTTGTTGTCTCAAGCTAAATAAAAATCACCAACAGAAAAGATTAGAGAGAGCCTCAGAATAAACAAACAGATAAAAAAACCCACAACAAATAACCAAAACAGAAAACAAACATGAAACCAGTGTTCCATACCTTATAGGCTACAGTCACCAGCTAATAGTTTCAGTTATGTCACTGGTATTTGAAAGTGACTCTGCTGTTTCTTATGATCTCTACGATTCCTTTCTACCAGAGTATTTAAAAAAAAGAGAGAGAAAGAGAGAGAGCCTTTGTTGGGTCCTTCTTAAGGCCTTTTTTCACTTGGCATCCATAATGTGGTCTGATTTTATGAGTTAAAAAATAACACTAGAGCCAAAGGGCCAGGAGTGGTGGTGAACGCCTGCAATCTCAGAACTTGGGAGGTGGGAGGAGGAGAATCTGGAGTTCAGTGACTTCCCTCAGCTGTATCATAAGCTCAAGGTCAACCTCTGGGTACATAAGACCCCATCTCAAAAAAACCCAAACTAGAAAAGCTAGCTCTAATCTCCCAACTGGAGTGTGTGTGTGTGTGTGTGTGTGTGTGTGTGTGTGTGTGTGTTATAGAGAGAGACAGTGGGGTGAGGAGAGTTTGTGTGCATATAGTTCACAAAGAATACCATTTTTTCATAAATCATATGAGGGGAGTCAGAGAGAAAGATGCAACGACCTGGGGTGCTGAGGGGTAGGCTGATGAAGCAAGGCTTCTCTGAGAGCAAAGGACATTGGTACCAAGATCTAAATAAAATGAAAGCAGCCATGTGGAGACGCAGGGCCTTTCAGGTACAAGGAAAGCCAAGTCTTATTTCTGGTGCCAGATCAGAAGAGCCTGTCTGCAGGTGTCCCAGAGAGCAGAGGAGGGCAGAGCAGAAGATGAGAGAGGAGCCCACTGGCCACAAGCTTCGTTTTCAGTGTCATAGGAGGCCTTGAGGGTTAATGATGCAGCAGTTTGGGTGAGTGTCTGATGCTGAATGTTGGGTCAGATGCAGCCTAGATGCTGTGAATGAGTTATCAGATATGACTCACAAAGCGGATTGGAGAGAAGCAGATTATCATCCTCTCTGATGTGTTTCTCCTGCACTCAGTTGAAAGCCGTTAGAGAATTGAGTGACGCCCTGAGACAGGAAGGCATTGAGCTTTAAGACTGTATTAGTCTAGAAACCTTGTATTAGTTTTCATCTTTGGAATCAAGACTATAGCAATGGATGCTAGAGTCTCCAGCCTTTGGTCTGTCTTACAGATTTTGAACGTTCCTCCCCCTGTAATGGTATGACCCAGTTTATTAAAGCAAACCCTTGTGTTTCTAACCTACCAGTTCTGTTTGCCTGAAGACCCCTAACTAATAACAAAGCTATTCTGTTGGTTTGGTTCCAGCATAAGTTGATTGGCTTTACATTTTTAATAAGATAAGTCTGATATAAAGAACTCAAGAAACTAGACATAACAAATTAAATAAACCAATTAAAAATGGGGTATAAATCTAATCAGAGAATTCTCAGTGGAGGAATCTCAAATGGCCAAAAAAACACTTAAAGAAATGTTCTATATCCTTATCCATCAGGGAAATGCAAATCAAAACAACTCTGAGATTCTATTTTACAGCTGTCAAAATAGCTAAGATTAAAACCACAAGTGACAGTGTATGCTGGTGAGGATGTGGCGCAAGGGGGACACTCCTCTGTTGCTGGTGGGAGCTCAAGCTTGTGTAGCCAATTTGGAACTCAGTATGGTGGATTCTCAGGAAATTAGAAATAGCTCTACCTCAAGACCCAACTATACTATTCCTGAGCATATACACAAAAGATGCTCCACCATCCCACAAGGACACTTGCTCAGCTGTGTTCACAGCGGCTTTCCTCCTGACAGCCAGAAACTGGAAGGTCACCCCAAGAAACCCCACAGAATCAATGAACTTGCACTCACAGGGGCTTACAGACACTGAACTGGCCATCCGGGAGCCTATACCTGACCCAGTACCTCTGCATATATGCTACGGTTGCGTAGGTAGGTCTTCTTGTGGGATTCCTAACAGTGGGGGTGGGGCTGTCTCTGACTCTTTTGCCTGCCTTCGGGACCCCTTTCCCTCCCGCTAAGTTACCTTGTCCAGTCTTAATATGACGAGAGGTGCCTAGTCTCATTGCAAACTTGATTTGCCATCTTTGGTTGATATCCCTGGAGGGATATTTTTTGAAGGGAAGAAGAGAAATGTATCTATGAGAGAGTGAGTGGGGTGGGGTGAGGGACACGGAGGAGAGGCGGGAAGGGAAACTGAAGGTGACATGTAATTTATGAGAGAGGAAAAAAAACACCCCATGATCCTACAAAATTGCAGAGGCTTAGACTGACTTCTCATGAGATAAAAGAAATTATGCATAACTTCAAGGGAAACCCATTGTTTTATTGATCAGGAGTAACTAATGAAAAAAAGTCCTGCCTTGGTTGGTGTGGTGGCTTGAATGTGTACAGTTCCTATAGACTCATGTGTTTGAATGCTTGGCCCATGGGGTGTGGCACTATTAGAAGGTGTGGCCTTGTTGTAGGAAGTGGGCTTTGAGGTATGCTCAAGCTATGCCCAGTGAAACACACAGCCTCCTTCTGCTGTCCGTGCACCAAGATGTAGAACTCTCAGCTCCTTCTCCAGCACCATGCCTGCCTGCACGCCACCATCCTTCCCACCATGATGCCAACAGACTAAACCTCTGAAACTGTAAGCCAGTCCCAATGAAGCGTTTTCCTTTATAGGAGTTGCCGTGGTCACAGCAACGAAACACTAAGACCATCGGAGAAGAAATAGATCAATCTGACTGGGTACAGGGGGAATTGACGGACAGAAAAGGGAGGGAGACGGGCTAGGACTTCAGGTCTTGACATGGACACAAAAGTCACCTGGGTATGAATACTACAGAAAGTGCTGGATTTGGGCGGTCTTTCGGGAGATTGGCAGATAGATCCGGTGAAGGCTGTTGGGGTGCTTAGTCTCCACTATCGGCTTGCTCATCCCTGGGAGGGATTCGCCTGATTAGGTGAGTTGAGAAGAGAAGACTCCCATTGTGAGTGGGACCATTTCCTGGGCGCCAAATGGAGGCAGTGAGCCGGGTGAGTGCCGGCGTTTGTCCTTCTCCTTGCCTTGACCGAGGAGTGTGAGGAGGAGTCCTCTGTGACCAGCTGCCTTTAGCTTCTGCCACCGCAGTGACTTTCCTGGCATGGTGGACTGTAAACTTGAACCACAAGTCAGAGTAAAAACCATTCCTTGAGTTGATTTTGTCAGGGTATTTTATCACAGCAACAGGAAAAGGGACCAGCACAGATGTGAAACAGACAGAGAAATCAAGGCTCCAGTTTGGGGTTTGAGAAGGTTTGGGAGCGCTGAGCCATAAGCTATTTATAAAGATGGTTCTGGAAGCCTGCGTGAAGTGCAGGTGCGCTTAGGTGGAAAAAAGAGGAAGGCAGGAGGCTGCACTGAAGGGTGCTTTACAATTAATTCTGAACGCATTGACTTCATAAGGCTCATCTGCTGTTTACATGGAGATATCAGGTCGACTATCAAGGCAGGGAGGGCTACGATTGGCCACTAGCTTGTAGAACTTGTTGGGGGAGCGGGCATGTGTGTGTGTGTGTGTGTGTGTGCGCGCGCGACTGTGCATTGGTAGTTAAGAGCATGAAACTAGGGTACTTGGATTCAAATCCTAACTTTTACTCTTTACAGTAGAAACTTTACTGTTTCAGCTCCCCCCCCCCCTTGTGAAAACCACAGGCACCATTAAGCATTCAGATGTACCCAAGGCAGCAGAATCACTGAAGGGTGTTCTGTATGACCTGGGAAATGATCTATGTTAGTTGTGCTTTTGACATAGAATGAGTGAGGCTCTTAAGTATATAATGAGCCAGAATAAAATTAAAAACAATACCAAGTGACAGAAAGACAGACAGACAGACAGACAGAGGATTGCAAAACATCATCCAATCAGGGCATTACAAACATTCAGCAGAAAGCAACTGGAGAAGTAAAGGGAGCTGGCTGGCGCTCACAGTAGAGAGTTTCCCGGGCAGAGCCCAGCATCCCCGTTGGGTGATGCTTCCAAGTAAAATAAGAACGTCAGAGGGATGCCACTGTGAAATCAGACACAGTGTCCCCGTCCAGCAGACACCTGCGAGGGATGCTGAAGCAGTCAGCATGAGTTCCCTACTGAGCTTTTTCTCCGTGAGTGAGCTTTTCCATGGCTGAACTTCTGGCCTTTGCCCCACTGTGGGCACTCTCCTATTGCAGGATAAATAATAGCTTGGAAATGGAAATAGTATATTGGAAGTGGCTCACCTTCCAGCTGCTCTCAAGGACATGGTGTTTTTTTCTCTGGGGATGTTTTTGCTCATGTCCTTCTTCTCTTTTGCAGGGTTGGGGGATGGGCGGCCCATCCCCAGACAAAGGCCCTTGGAAGACACACTCTTAGACAAACGCTGTCAGGTCTGAAATAGATTTGAGGCCGAATTGCTTTCATGGCCATTTTCTTGGTGGGCTCAAGTAACACAATAGTTTACAAATATAATGCACACCCCAAAGGGCTATGAATGTGTTATCTTATAATCAGAGTTGGAGTTCAAATTTTCCAGTCCTTTCTGTCAATTGTCCAATAGAAGCAGGGGTCTGGTATGCTTTTCTCAAACTTGCCTGCTCTTTGCAGGTTTTTTTTTTTTTTTCTTCTATTACTCAAAGAGAAAGTATACCTTTTCTAATGGTATACCCTTCTTCCAAACACAACTCTACTGAATCCTCTCTGCCCTCACGGTGCCCATTGCCCTCCTGCAAATCGCCTTAGACATGCTAACTTATGTCTGCCTTTTCTGTCTCCCCTGGGTAGGCATCTCCAGGAAGACAGGACATTTTGATGATGTGGCTTAAGGTATCTTATCTTGGAAGACTACCTGTGTCAGTATGTACATGAGGCATGGGTGACATTTCTTGTTCCTTCCCTCTGTTTCTTTGAGACTAGCCAGGGAGGACTCTCTGGGTCTTCCTAATGTTCTGTGATGTTGATTTTTATCCAGACAAACCTCATCATTGAGATGGATGTTCATAGACAGCCTCTGACGCCAGTTTCAGTCCTGACTTTGGAAGTCAATTCTGGGATTGACATATGGTCTTCCAAAAGTGATGACACGCCCACTCTGCTGTTTGCCCATGCCCCTTCCCTGTGAGTCTATGGGTGGGCGGTGTCCCACTTCAATTGAAGATTCAGATCACGATCCTTTTTTTTTTTTTTTTTTTCTCAGCAAACCTTGTTGATGAGAGGCATTAAGGGCCATGCAGGGTAGAAGTTGATACATGACCTAGTCAATCTATGACTTATGAGACCTATTGCAAGTCCAAGGCACCGTATTGATTCTGCAGAATGGACTGGAAACTGTCCTTCATTTCACCGAGCCCTCTAACGGGCTCCTGTTCTGTTTATCCCCAACAGGGCACTTGCATTACGCAGCTTCATTCTAAAATCATTAACTTTTATTTCCTTTTGCATTCCATCATGATTCTTTACCATACGTATGAAGAGTGGACAAATTGATGTCTTTATCTAGCACAAAAGCTTTGGTCCTGTTTCAATGTCAGCTTTTCAGAGGCCGTTAATTTTATCTTCCCTCGCTGCAAGATGTTAGCACGCAGGAGCAATTTCCTTAGGAAAGTCGGGCATCCTATCAAAATAAAGTTTGTTTGAGCCTGGCGTTTCCTGCTCCAATGCAATACTTAGTGAACTCTACTGCGAGTAGTATTTTAATAATGGGTTGTAACTGTCATGATCAGGTTCATCTTAACCTGAGGACCGCTGTGTGATTCCTCATTGCCGTGGTACCAGGCAGCACGTGGTACCAGGCAGCACACCGTGGCTTCATGGCTGGGTGTTCAGTACAGGACGGTAGAGGCGAGTTAAATATTCATTCCTGAGGCTATCTGGGAAGGAGCTCTCAGGTCTTGCTTTTATCTGTGGGCTGAGTGATAGGCTGGAACAGGACTTTCCTCATCTGCCATGCCCTTTGTTCTTGAAATGCAGGCGTGGAGTAGACTTCCGGACAGCACCTGGAAAAAAAAAACAAAAACCAACAAACCAACCTGGTCCTGGATGAGGTTATGATGCACTCAGCCCAATTCCCAATTGCAAGCAGGTTTTAGATCACTGGAGGGCTAGTCTTTATGTTTTTTTTTTTTTTATTACAGTTTAAAAATTTATATTCTAAATTGTAGGTGCAATTTAAAAAGTTTTTATATGTTAAAATTCTAAAATTGTAGCATGTTCTAGCTGGAAGGAGATGGTACGTTTCCTTCTATTAGAGAAGGCTTATTATGTGGATAAGTGGAGGGAAAGGGGAGGGGTCTGAAAGCTTTTAGGACCTGCTTAGGCCAGAGCCTCTGGCACCTCTAGATAGGATGACTCCTGAGCTCCATCACAGGTTTAGAGGTTGGTTTGGAGGTTTTTACTTGATTTTTAGGGGGCTTCTATTTGAAGTAGAACATTGCAAGTAAACCTGAATTTTCTGTTCGAGGTGATTTTATATCTCCACAGTGGCTGTTCCAGCAGGGATATGGTTCTGTATGGCTGAGAAAAGAGCACACTGAATCTTATTCTTATTCTTATTCTTATTCTTATTCTTATTCTTATTCTTATTCTTATTCTTATTCTTACTCTTCATTATTGATTTGTGTGTGTGCATGTGCATGTGTGAGAAAATGTGTGTGCATGTGCGCATGTGTGTGCATGTGCGTGTGTGTGATGTATGTGCTGCTTCTAGAACAAGCGCAAGAACTCAATACCACAGGTTGTTATCGAAGTCAATCCTTCAAGAAAAACAGCCACGATCACTGTCAGATCAGCCTCGTCTGCATGCAAACGTCTATCAGCATTGGCCTCTTAACTACTGAGATTCTCTCACGGAAGGGTTGGGGTAGAGGCGTGACCGCTGGATCCTCACCCGATACCCCACTTGTTCATTTCGTCTATGTGTGCAGTTCTAACTTAATTGCATGGTGTGAAGTCTGGGGGGGTGGGATGCTCAAGTCTATAGGTTAGGGAAGTTAACTGGAGAGGGGCACCCATCTACATGGTATGGTGATGTCATCAGCCATGCTAGGTCAACACTTTCCTTTGGGGTCACCCGTGCTCCTGCAGGTAACCCCTCACCTATCCTCTCTGGAAGTGAGGACACCTCCAGCTTATCTTTGGGGATGGAGTCTTTCCCTGAACCTGGAGCTCACTGATGTGGATAGACTGGCTGACCGGCAAGTCCCAGTTCTGCCTCCCCAGTGCTGGGACTCTAGGCTTATGCGACAATGTCTGGCTTTTTACATGGTTCTGGAGATTCACTCAGGTCCCCACTCCTGTACAGCAAACATTTTATCATCTCTCCATCCCTGGATTATTATAATTATTATAATTATTATTAATTTAATAATCCTGTCACCAAGATTACTGTTCCTCCCCTCCTTGATTTTGTTTCCTCCCCTGATGTTTTTCATTTCGCTTATTATGTTGAAGGTCAATTAAATTATTATTATTATTATTGTTATCATCATCATTATTATTAATTTATTATTATTATTATAGTATCTCACACACTATAACTCAGGCAGGTCTAGAACTCACAATAATCCTCCTTTTTTGACCTCCAAGTCTCTTGATTGCAGATGTGAGATGGCCTGAGTCATTTCCTTGGGCTTCTTCATTCAGAACTGTTCTGTTGTTGGTTGGGTCTTTGCCGTTCTTAAGCTTAATCCACCCGAGGGGATGGAAAATTGAACCAAGCAACAGAAGAAGTATAGGAAAAAAAATCAAATAAACACCCTACCCCTTAAGGAAGAAGGAAAGTAAAGAATTCAGATCACACCTTTTGGAAAGAGTGATTCCTTCAGAATAAATGCCCTGCTCTGCTTTGGTTCTAGGTGTCGCTGTCACTGCTGTTAGGCTCCTGACTGCCAGACCCATGGCATTGGTCCAGGGTCAAAGAGTAGAGGGTGGGGGTGGGGAATCCGTTCCCTTGTTGATGCAGATACTAGTCCAGGCACGGATGCCGTGACGATATTTTTTACTCACAGACAAATACATGACCTTAAACATAATAAGCGAAGTGAAAACCATCAGGGGGGAGACAAAATCAAGGAGGGAAGGAACAGTAATAATGGTGACAGGAGGTGACAGTCAGCCATCGGAATGTCTTATTTTAAAACAGTTTCCAAGGTGTCAGGTTAAATAGCTCCATATGGAGCAGATGTGGGCCAAGCCTCAAGCACTAGGGAAATGAGGTTGCAATCATGGAGATGAGGCTCTTACCCCCTTTCCATGCCCTTCACCATATGCAGATTGCTCTACAGTAAATGGTTACATGCTAGACCCATTTCCATTAACCGAGCGGCTCTGTTCATTTGCTTTTGTGCCTACAAAGAATTCAGACCTCAGAAAGGAGACCCGTTAGCTTTCCTCCCTAATGTGGACGTCAAAGCGAGGCCTGTGATTTTAATAGTAGCTCAGGTGGTAGAAGACAAATGATTAAATAGATTAAATAATGTTTCTCTACCTTTAAAGTGGGATCTTTTATTCTTCCTACTCTTTTATGTTCACATACTCATCCTGTTCATTAAAGCAGGCTTAAAAATTGTTTAATTTAAATTATATAACATGTATATGTTTCTGTGTATGTGTGCTGTGTTTCTCTGTGTGTGTATGTGTGTTTGTGTGTTGTATGGGTATGTATATATGTGTGTTGTGTTTCTCTCTCTGTGTGTGTGTTTGTGTAAACATACATTTCACTGTGTGAGTGCAGATGTCAGAGGATAACTTTCAGGAATCAGTTCCCTCCTACCACATGGGTCCTGGGGACCAAACTCTGATTATCATTCTTGGCAGCACATGCCTTTACCTGCTGAACCATCTCAACAGCGCTAGTACATATTTATTATGCATATTTTATGCATATATGTATATATGCTTTAATCAAAGATGTTTTTGAAGCACTTTTCCTAGAAGTAATCAACACCAAGAGTTATTACTGTTTTATTTTATATTTTTTTTAAACTTTGACTTTCTGATAAAGAGCAACAGTCCAGGAAGGGTCTGAATTCTGGGATGTGAGGTGTGGGTGTGGAAAAAAGGAAGGATTATTGGTCGTTGGAGGGTCTGCTGTGGGAGTGGTATGGCTCATCTTTGAGGGACAGAATGCTAGTTATACCACTCAAATAGGTAAGCTAGTTTAGGAGACAGCTCACTTTGTGAAAGTGTTGGCTGGGAGACCACAAGGACCCATGCTGAGTTCCTAGAATCCATTTTTAAAAAGCCATGAGTGGTGCATTAAAAAAATTATTTATTTTATGTATATGAGTATACTGTAGCTGTCTTCAGACACACCAGAAGAGGGCATCAGATCCCATTACAAAGGTTGTGAGCCACCATGTGGTTGCTGGGATTTGAACTCAAGACCTTCGGAAGAGCAGTCAGTGCTCTTAACTGCTGAGCCATCTCTCCAGCTCAGTGGTGAATGTTTATTATCCCAGGGCTGGGGAGGTGGAGACAGGAGGTCCTCCAGAGCTACTAGACAGCAAGCCCAGTTTCATCCTCAAGCTATGTCCCAGAGACTGTATATCCAGTGAATGGCTCCTGGGGAAAGACACCCACGGCTGTCCTCTGGCCTCCATATATACATGTGATGCAAATGCATCTGCAGACACACATGCCCATGCACATATGTGTAAACACACACACACACACACACACACACACACACACACACACACACACAGAGTGGGGAACCATTTCCCATATTGCTCACAGAGATGCCAAGCAAGAAAGAAGAAGAGAGATTCAAATCTAAGAGAGACTTGCCATTGCAGCCTTAAAGATGGAAGGAGGAAGGAGGTGGCCCGCCAAGGAGTGCTGGTACCCTACAGAGCTGGAAACAAGAATGCTCAGTGTCTCAGCTCAAAGGAACCAAATGTTATTAACAATCTGTGCGAGCACGGAAAAGGACCCTTCTGCACAGCTTCCAGGAAGGAGCGTAGTCCGTCCTTGCCTTCATTATATGCCAGAGATACCTGAGTCAGACTTCAGGCCTACGATACTTCAGATTTCTGTATTTTCAGTAATTGGTTAGAACCAATTGGTTATGGAATGAATGTGGACAAAGAAGCCACCTTTGAGTTGGGTCTGTTTCTGGTCTTAGAACATGCTGGCATATGGAATTAGGCAGTGCCGTATCTCAAAACACTCATTACTGTCAATGCAGGCAATGTGGCCAGGCTAGTTAAAATCGTGACTGAAAGGGCACATTTAAAGAGGGGTCAGAGTTGTATTTATTATCATAGAATCTAACTCTTCATTTTCAGACTGGCTTAGGAGTTATGGGAAACAGTCTTTTTGTTGAGGTATTAAAATTTTTTTTTTTTTTTTTTTTTTTTTTTTTAGATTTCGTGAGTGACCCAGTCTTCTCTTTTTCTGGGTAAATGTCATATGTAAATACCTCCACTGTAATCGCCAGACCTTGTTGAAGTAATCAATCATGTGTCTTAGGAGAGCGATGTATCCCGGCAATTAGGTCAGGTTTGTATCAATTCGGCTTTTCCCGCCATGGCTAATTGAAATTTCTGTGGACCTTTAAGAGCATCTGCTGTTAGTTTGACAGGCTCTTCTCCTTGCTGTTCTTTCGGCTCCTGAGTGTTTTTCTCAGCCACTTCTCCCATGTAATGTGTGTGTGTATAGGTCTTCCAGAGTGCTCAAAGCCCTCAGTGCGCTCAGGAGTCATCCAGACTTGCAACAAGGGAACCAGGGTACTCTTGACTGGCGGCACCTGGTTCCTTGCAGGAGTTTTGCAGTACAATTTCCCTTCTTCAAAATAGGAGTTTTAGTTTTCAGAACATTAATGACTCCTAGAGGTAGGGTCTGAGTTGGGCCTAGAGGAAGCTGTCTTTTTTGACCCATCCTCCTCAGTAGGTACCAGCTCTGTTTCCAGTTTGTACCCCCTGTCTGCCAGACCCTGCCCTCTGCAGCCCTTTTGTGGATGGGATTATGTTCTTGCTAAATTCACAGGTTGAAATGCTAATCCCCCACCATGGCTGAATCTGGAGACAGGGCCTTTAAAGAGGCAACTAGTATTAAATTTAGGGGAAGTCTGACCTCTTTTAGGCAGAAACATCACTGCAGAGCTATGCACAGCTAAATGAAGTCTTTTGATTCTTGCTTTCTGAATAATGGGGCTTATCAAACTCTCATAAAGCACTTTGGATCCTGGACCTGAAGCTCTAAAGAACCCTAATAACTAAATAAAATTTAAATACCATTAACACTTCCCATAATTATCACAAAGAGCCAGAGACGGTTTTAAATGTCAACAAATCAAGTTGGCTGTTTTGTTCTGTATTTCGGCTGAGATGTTAACAGACAGAAATCCAGTTAAAACCCTGCATGAAATACATTTTTTTGTTTTAATATTTTTTTCAAACCTCACATTGCTTAGCTCAGGAGGATATAAGTACAAGGGCGTGTTAGAGTATTTTATTAGCTTTCAGACTGAGAGTCAGCTTTGCGAATTACCTAATTATACTCACCCACGATGGCGTTGACATTCTGCGGAATGGCTACAGAGCAGGTTCTCATGTGACATGTGTGCGCTGGGGCTTAAGCTGACATTCACTCTCTTCTAATGTCTGGGTAATTTGGAGACAGCTGTAAATATAATTGCCACAGGAGTATAAAGTGTAATTCTTTTCTTAAATAAAAATACTATACTCATACAACGTATATTGAAAAGGAGCTGAGAAAATGTATAGGGGAATACCTTCAAATAACAAAATAACTTCGTATAGTTACCGTTAATTGTCCTTTATTATCATCAGTGAGAAGGAAGAGGAGATGGTAAAGAGAAAATGGCACGAGACTGGAGTTTGATTCAAGTAGGGAAAGAGTTAATTTTCTTTTTCTTTTAACTTGGGCTGTAAACTGTATTGATTAACCTTTAGTCCCACTAAGAGATTGTGAAGAATGAAAAATAATTTATTTTTACATGTGTATGTGTGTGTATTTGGTGCATGAATATGCATGTTTGTGTCGGGGTACACGTGTGTTTGCTGGTGCATGTATGTGTGATTGTGTGTGGAAGAGGAAGTTGACATTGGGTGTCTTTCTTTCTTTTTTTTTTTTTTTTTTTTTTTGGTTTTTCGAGACAGGGTTTCTCTGTATAGCTCTGGCTGTCCTGGAACTCACTTTGTAGACCAGGCTGGCCTCGAACTCAGAAATCCGCCTGCCTCTTGCCTCCCGAGTACTGGGATTAAAGGCGTGCGCCACCACGCCCGGCAGGTGTCTTTCTTGATCACCATCTATTTTATTCATTGGGGCAGGGTCCCTGACTGAGCCTGCCACATGCCAATTCCTGTTACTTTAGCTAGCCAGCCTGCCCAGTGGATCCCTGCTTCCTATCTCCCAGTATAGGAAGCCACAATGTCTACCTGGCTTTTATTTGGGTTTTAGAGATCGGAACCCAAGTCCTTATGCCCACGTGGCAAGAATTTCTCTACTAAGCCACCTCTGAAGCTCCAAGAAAGTATATTAAAAAAAAAATCAACAAATGTGTACTGATCACTTATATTCTAGGCAACGATGACCATTTTGTTCAGCCATGGCTGTGACTTGGTTGGTTACTCTGCATAATCTCACAGATTGGCCGGCACCAACATAGACGTGGAAAAGTAGAGCTGGCAATAATTAAGGAGAGTCTGAATAAACAGAGCACCAGTGTCGATTTCTAATCATAAATGATTTGCAATTGGGCATTCTGAAGAGTCGCTTTATCAATCTGAAATTAGAAGATGTCCCAGGATTTGGGGATTTAGGGCCAGAGGGACTCATAGATCATTTACAATCAAAGATTTATTGATAATTGTTCAGAGGAGATTTGAGGGCTCTCATAGCACCAACCACACAGTGTATGCAGTACCATAAATGCCACACATAGCTTGGCTTGGCTGTTCCACAATGTTTACACATTTTAAGAGATCATGTTACACACTATAACTATTTTTTGTCAATAAAAAAAAATAAAAAAAATGCTGCATTTTAGGCTTTGTTTTGAGACGGGATCTCGTGTAGCCCAGGCTGGCCTTGAACTCACTATTCGGCTGAGGTTGACATTCACATTTGGGAAAGGTGTTATGCATGTAGGTGTGTAACATGTACTCGCCACACCCACTGAGGGGCAGTCTGGAAGGATTGGACTCCAACCACATGGGAGTCCTTTGCGAGGTCCCCATACCACTGGAGACTCTGATTGTGCATGCAGATGGGACCTGGAGGCTGTGTCTCTGGTAGTAAGACTTCCTCAGCTCTGCGAGGGAGCAGGTGCTTGGGACTTAGCTTGTGTGATGGTCTAGGCCTCTCTGCTGTGAACACAACTTAGAAGAGAGCTGAGGTCTGTTTATGATTTAAGCCATCAGTGAGTACCACCAAGGGAAGGTGTATAATGGGAAATACACTATGTATATGTACATATGTATACACACACAATGTGTATGTATGTTTGCATGTGTGAGTGCCAAGACATGTACATGTATTTATTTGTGCACATGTGTGTGGAGGCCAGATGTTGACACTGGATGCCTTCTTCTTTAAAAGGATAAAGTTGTTTCCACTTCATCCTTTGAGGCAGTGGTTCTAAGCCTTGGAATGGGCTTCCTTGTCTAAATCTGTCCAGAGCCAGATGGCAACTGCTTGTGTGACTTAGTGACTCCTCTTCCCACTGTCTGGAGGAGAGATAATGGCCCCTCACCAACCCCATGGAATTTTACTAGTTCCCACAGCACAAGACTGGCCGCACCTTGGCAGTCTCCTTAGCATCGATGCAATGGCAGGAGATGCCTGCTTTATAACAGCAGCTCGCAGCTACTTACAGCCCCTGTGGGTGAGGTAGAAAAATAGAGCTGCAAGCATGCAGGGGTCACTGTCATTCTTGAGAGACTGCAGACCTCAGTCATCAGATGAATATTAGAACTTCTAAAAATACCTCTGTCTGGATGCTTCACCGGCCAATTAGATCAGACTAGCTGGGGATGTGGCTCGGGCATCAGTATATCTTAAAGTCTTCACATGCGACTCTAATGTAAGGCTGGAGTTGCAAATTACTCGTTTAATATGCCCCAGACTACCCACACGAGTCACTGAAAGAGGTGATTAATTTTGAGGCAAACCAATAAAGAGATAACATAGCTCTAACTCAGAACAAAAACCCCTTCAGTTGGACGGAACGGAACAACAGCAAAAACACTACTATTGGAAAAATATATGGAAGATTATAATTCACTAAAGAATGAAAAAAAATTGAGGGCCTCATTAATATTTTTCCTTTTAGAAAAAAAATATTTCTGCTTTTGTTTTTGCTTATGTGTATGTGTGTGAGTGCACACATGTGTGCTGGTGCCCACAGAGGCAGAGGCAGCGTAAGAGTCCTCAGAACTGACATCACAGGCAGGTGTGAGTACTGGGAAGAGAACATCAGTCCTCAGGGAGAGCAACAGGACTCTTAACCACTGCCTTGCTCTCCAGCCCCAGTCGCTGGCTTTGAAACGAAACAGAAAGTAGCTCAAAACACAAACACACGAAATGGAAATCATAAACCAAATCTTCCATGAGTGTGACTAAAGAAAAGGGAGCAAAAAACAGAGAGGATAGAGAGATAATAAGAAAGTAAATCATAGGCCTTTCCCTGAGGGGAGGGAAGGCTTAAATCTAAAACTCTAAAAAGGCTCCGCGGTGCCTGAACAGCTCTGGAATTAAAGTGGATGATATAAGAACAGTATATCATGGGCTATTTAAGAGAAAGACAAACTCCAAGAATCCTGCATATAGCGAATGGACTACCATTCTCTAAGGAAAAAAACCAACATTAGTTTGGAGAATGCAAGTTTCGGTTGCTAAAGAGTTGGGGCACCAATATGTCCTACATAGGCTATCTAGATATTGTGAAAAGATTGGGTCGTTTAAATGAGCAAGGATCATATGGCTTGGAGAGAGCTGTGTATCTGTATCTATTATCAGCTCTACCTATTTATGTCACTGATATCTGTGTCTATATTATCTATATCTAGACAGAAGGTCCCTGACTTGCAATAGTTTGATTTATGGTTGTCCACCCCATAATGTTGCAAAAGTGGTAAGTATTCAATAGAAGCTGTGCTTTAAGATTTAATATTGCCCTGGCTTCTAACGTGCTGTACCACAGGCTGTCTCTATGCTGGGCAGTGGCAGTGAGAAGCAGCTAGAGTCAGCCATGTGCTCAGAAATGGTAACAAAAGAGACACTACAGCTAACTGCATTGATACCGGGTGATGTTGCAAAATGTATTCAAGGCAGAGTTTAGAGATGTTATCTCACTGGCGGTCAGCTTGTGGTCTTATCTCTACCTTCTAGGAGTTGGGATTACAGTCTATACTGCTACACGTGCTGGCCGACAATACTTCAACTTAAAATAGATTTATTGAGACAAAAACTACACTGACAAATTGAAGAACTGTACATACATGGGCATTTGTTATATATAATAAGAATATGTATTATGGTGCTAGAGAGGTAGTTTAGCCAATAAGAACATTTACTATTCAGGCAGAGGGGTCGGTTTCCAATGCACACATGGCAGATGACAAACCCCAGGCCAGTTAAGTTCAGTTCCTGGCTGCTGAAGGAACATACATATCCACATGAACCTTGGCCTGGGACAGCTGACCACAGATAGCTAAAGTGGCCTGCAGGGCAAGCACAGGCTGTAGAGATCTTCTGTGGAGGTCTAATCCAGAATAGGGATCTAGGATTTTAAAACCATTTCAATAAGACCCCCTCCCCGAAGTGAACCACAGTTCTCAACCTGTGGGTCATGACCCCTTTCACAGGGGTCACTTATCAGATATCCACCACATCAAATAATTACATCACGGTTTATAACAGTAGCAAAATTAAAGTTATGAAGTAGCAACAAAAATAAGTTAATGGTTGGCGGTCACCACCACATGAAGAATGATATTAGGGGGTTGTAGGTTTAGAAGGTTGGGAACCACTGCCCTAGAGTTCTGTCCTGTTGGATATGAAGAGCTGATCTCATAGCCACAGGGATGGGTAAACGAATCTATTTCCAGCAGCCTCTTGGGACACTAGTGGACAAGCAGAGTGTCCTGGATGGCAGCTTAATCTTGATTTCTACATAGATTCTGTCATAGCTATTAGGGATTACTATACAACCAACAATAATGCTAACAGGTGTAGTTACTAATCTAATGTCTATGTGTGAGTACGGTAAAGTGGGAAAGACTATAAAAAAACAGAACTTGCCAGAAAGAGTAAAAGGTTAGAGAGACACAAAAGATGCTAATAATTATTAAATTATAATTAAATTATTAATATTTAATAACTAAATTACAAGACTAAAATATAAGAATAAAATGTCCAGGACGAATGGATGGCTCAGCAGGTAAGAGAACACCTTATTCTGGCAGAAGACCTGAGTTTGGCTCTCAGAACCCATGTCATGTGACTAAGAACCAAGCAGCTCCAGAGGACTCAGTGCCTCTGGCTTCCCCAGGCACTGGGCTCTAGAGCACATACCCACGTGTGCATGCATACATAATACACAAAATTAAAAACTATAAAACTAAAAGAGTAAAAACCAAGGATATTAATTATTACAATACATAAAAAACATAGAATGGATTTCTTTAACAGATCAGAAACTCTCTGGGTTAAAAGGCAAGATGCACATATAAGAATAATGATTAGACTACTCGAAGCAGTAGGATTTAAGTTGGGAGTGGAGGCCCGCGTCTGTAATCTCAGCATATGGAGGTTGGGCTAAGGTAGGAGGATTGTCATAGTTTCAAGGCCAGTCAGGGATACGAGGTGAGAGCTTATCTCAACCAATCCAAAGCAAAGCAAAGCAAACCAAACCCAGTAGGGTTCAAATGTACCAGGCATATGACAAAACTAAGAAATGTAAATGACTTGGATCAAGTAAAATGATAGGAATAGGTTCTTTAAAAAGGTTTTAATTAGCATACACACATATACACTCACACACTTACACACACACTCAGACATATACTGTAACACACACTCACATACACTCACACACAGTAATACACACACACACACACACACACACACTCATGTATATGTGTGTGTCTCTCTATGTGTGTATGTATATATGTGTGCAGGTGCCCTCAGAAGCCAGAAGAGGGGGTCGGATACCTTGAGCTGCACAGCATGGCACAAGGAGTCCAATTTGAGTCTTCTGGAAGAGCAGCAAAACCTCTTCACCCCGAGCCAACACATACTAATTATAGAAAACAGTGGGTTACTTATGACTTTTTCATACTACATACAGTATGCTTGGCTCACAATCACCCGCACTTTTCTCGCAGTGTCCCTGTCCCACTCCCGTTCCCTCCCTCTTCCCAAATAGCTCCCCTTAGTAGCAGGTTTTAATGTAACTTATTAAGAAACTATTAATAAGAAATTCAATAAAAGCCCAGCCTACTTTACATTCAAATTAGGCAACTATAAGCTCAGAGCAATATGTACTTAAAAACATTTCAGCCTATGCACAATGAGCGAGCAATAGTTTTTGGCTTCCCAGGCATGTGTAATTATAAAGAGTAAGATCGTGATGCATTACAGTCTAGAGACTGCAGATCACGTTTCTAATTGTGGCCAATAAAAATAGAAATCAATATAATTATTGTAAAATCTTAGCTAGTTGTAATTTAAAAACAACTTCAATTAAAGTAGAAATTTAAAAGATCACGAATTATCTAGGTAGGAACATGCCAAAAGATTAGCTTATATGGAAGGTTCTGTGACATCGTTATTGTTTTGTTCAGAGAAAAATTATTGCAATTAAAAGAATCTCCCTGTAATAAAGATAGCAGCTATTTAATTTAATGAAAAGCTCAGGGTCCTATACTGAGAGAGTGAAGGCAGTAATAAAAATAAAGGGATAAAGAAATAGAAAGAACCAGGCATGGTGGCTCTCTAATCATAGCACTCAGGAGGCAGAGGCAGGCAGATCTCTGTGAGTCTGAGGCCAGCCTGGTCTACAGAGAGAGTTCCAGGGCAGCCAGGGCTCTGCAGAGAAGCCCTGTCTCCAAAAACAAAAACAAACAAATTGAAAGAACACCTTTTGAAAAAGATAAATATACTTTTAAAATATGGGTTCTTAGAGAGAGCAAAGAACTTGGTACATTGATAAAGGAGAGAGAGGGGGAGGGGGAGGGGAGAAGAAGGAGGGAGGGAGGATGAGGAGAGAGGGAAGGAGGGAGGAGGAGAGAAGGAGGAGGAGCAGGGAGGAAAGGAGGAGGACGGAGGGAGGGAGAGAGAGAGGGGGGAGGAGAAGGGAAGGTTGAGGAAGAGAGAGAGTAGGAGGGAGGGACACACACACACACACACACAGAGAAAGAGAGAGAGAGAGAGAGAGAGAGAGAGAGAGAGAGAGAGAGAGAGAGAGAGAGAGAGAGAGAGAGAGAGACATGCTTATGAGATGTACAGGCATGTCTTCTCGTTAGCTAACCCCAGAAGCCCTCCCACCGCACACAGAGGTATGTGTTACTAATCTTCTGGGTTCTTCTCAAATGAAGCTGCCAATCGGAATTACTCATTGTACATGTGCTGAAAAAAGGTAAACATTTTGTAAGAGAATATTGTGTGTATTCCTTCCGAGGATCATGCTTTATTGATAGCCAGCTTCTTGCTTATTTCATTTTTATGACCATATTTGTTTTGCCAACATCTATTTTGCAAGGGCTTTACCTCCATCACTGTTAGTACTCAAACTTACATGTGACACCTTTCTTTATAGTCCCAAGGTCTGACAACATGTTTTATTTTCTGCCACCATTTCTTTCTTTGAGACAGGGTCTCACTTTGCAGTCCAGTCAGGTCTGGATCTCACTAGATAACCCAGAATGGCCTCAAACTTGGGAATCTTGCTGTCTCAGCCCTAGTAGTGGGATTACAGGTGTGAACCACACATTCATTTCTACATTAAGAAAAGTATGTGTGTAATATGTGTGTGTGTGTATATGAATAAGAGATGCATATGTATGTATGTATATATGTATATGTGTTTGTGTGTGATGTGTTTATATATATATGTGTGTGTGTGTGTGTGTGTGATGTGTGTGTATGTGTGTGCATATGCATATAATGTGTATGTATGTGTGGATGTGTGTGTATGTGTGTGTGTGGTATTGTATTTGTATGATGTTTGTGTGTGTATGTGTGTGGTGTATGTATATTTATTTGATGTTTGTGTGTGATGCGTTTGCACATGATCCATGGGATGAATATGGAGACCAGAGGACCTTTTCTAGAGTCTCTTCTCTTTCTGCCTTTATAAGAGTTTCAGTGATTGAACTCAGGGTGTCCAACTTGTGCTTCAAGTACCTTTACCTGCTGAGCCATCTAGCCTGCTCCAGTTCTGTCTATGGCAATGGAAAAGGATTTTCGTGATGTAGTCCTGGAAGGCAGTGTCTAGCTTGACACATCCAGGAAATATTCATCTAACAAAGGCAATATGTGTGTGTGTGTGTGTGTGTGTGTGTGTGTGTGTGTGTGTGTGTGTTTCTTTTTCTGGGCACAATGTGGCTTCCCTGTGACATTTAATGGTTCAGATAGAAACAAAACTGAGAACAGTGTTCTTTAAAGACAACTTTCCCTAAACATTATGGGTAGTTCAAATGTTTAGCCTGATGCCAGCACATAGAGAGAGTCTTGCTGAACTGGTTGAGATCTATTTCTTAGTTCTGGGAGGAAATTCTTTTTTTTTTTTTTTTTTTTTTTTTGGTCTAGATTAGGCATGAAAATGCATTAAAGGATCTTCAACTTCGTCGTGGGAACCTTAACAACAACTGCATATGCATGAAATAACTCTTGACTGTGGAAGCCAGCGCCTTACTGTGGGGGCTCCTGGGAAGTGATTTGGGGCTGGGGCTGCTAGCTCATAGTTTTGAAATAGACATAGAAAGTCTCTAGATTCAAAGGCCAGGGATTTGGGCTGAACAGCTAATGATAGAAACAGCCAACACTAAGTAGTCTTAGCTAAAAACGGTTATTTTTTAGTATATGTATGTGCTTCTATTTCTCACCTACATTCCTAAGTTTATACCTGACATCAAGGTTTCTCACACTAGAACAAGGTCCTGAGGCCTAGGCATGTATACAACCATCCCCCTGGGCCTTGTGCACCCCCAAAGCAAGCTTTTATCAGCTCTGTGGGGTAGGCTGACACACGAGAGAAATACCATGTCTGGGTGGGTCCACGCTTTGGGGCTGAAGTGTGGTTTTCTTTTATTGCTTTCTGGAGCCTGCGCAATATGTGCTCATTCCTTAGGTGACGACTACAATGCCCCAAGTCTGCATAGTGTACTCCTTACTCTTCAAGCTAGAACCCAGTTTTTTTCTTAAACAGAGGAACACGTTCACCTTCAATTTTTAATTTTAAAATTGCAAGGAAAAGGTTCGATTGGCAGTAATTTGTGTGCTTTTCATTTCTGCTTTCTCCAAAGCCAGCACTTGTTCAGGTCTCGTGTAGGTATCCGTGTTGATGAGACTTTGTAGGTGTAGCCTGTCTGACATTTCTAGGAGAAACAATCCGACAGCAGGCTTTCTGTTTCTCTGGCTCTTACACTCTATCTGCTCCTTCCCTCAGCGATGATCCCCGAGCCTCGTAGCAGAAATTGTGTTGTGAATGTATCAGCTGGGACTGGGCACCAGTGGACACACAAACATGCAGGGGGTCAGCTTGAGGGACCTCAATCCTAGACAAAGAACTATATAGGCAATTGGGAATGCTGAGAGTTGGAGAAGCAGTCTTACCAGTCTGCCAACTGGTTAGCCATACAGCATGGTCAACACTGAAATTACAGTATTAACATTGTGTGGATTGAGCAGACTTCATATATATATTTGGTATCTATCTATCTATCTATCTATCTATCTATCTATCTATCTATCTATCTATCTATCATCTATTCATCTGCCTATCTACCTACCTATTATCCATCTATCTATCATCTGTGTGTTTCCATTTGTCTATCTACCTACCTACATACCTACCAGGAATTTGAGAGGGAGAGCAGAGGCGGGGTATATGAGAAGGACTGGATGGAGGAAAAGGAAGGGAGAAAATAATTATAACTTAAAAAACTCTTATTAAAAAAAGACACCCCCAGCCTAGGTAAAAAGGACAAACCAGGACTGGGGAAATGACTCAGTGGCACTGCACTTGCCACATAAGCATGGGGACCTAAGTCTGGACCCTGAGTACCCATGGAAAGAGCTAAGTGTGCTGCTGCTGCTGTTACATTCCTGTCATTTTGACACTGAAGAGGCAGAGAAAGTTGGATCCCTGGGGCCTGCTGGCCAGTTAGACTATTCAATCAATGAGTTCCAGGTTCAGGGTCAGTTCATGTGGGAAACTCTGTCTCAGAAAATAAGGCAGAGAGAGAGAGTGCCATGAGAAAGACACCTAGTGTTGAGCTTTGACACTCAAGTGCGTGCCCGCCCCCTGCACACAGACACATAGAGGTGCACACAGGATGTACAGTTTATGACATCACAGGATGTACAGTTTATGACATCACAGGATGTACAGTTTATGACATCATTTGTTATTGCAGGGTAAGTTAAATATGTTTGAATTTTGCACTGTATTCGTGATTTTCATTCTTCCGCACTTATCGACAGAGAAGTTTTGTTCTATCGAACCCCTCCCAACTCTGTAACTTAAAC